>CAMOHE010046895.1:61248-76196 GCA_946598075.1 Artocarpus hirsutus
GAGATATTTTCAGGAAAAGATTCAGCAAATATGAAAAAAAAAAAAAAAGAATTGCGGTAATTTTTCTGTGTAGGAAGCTACTTTGACAACAAATCGTTATCATTATTATCAACTTTTGTCACGTCGCTTAAACACATCCTTAGTATTCTTTTAAAAAAAAAAAAAAAAAAAACCGGACATCATTTAAAAAATGGGCTCGAAAACATCTGATTGAAGATAGGAGTATATTTGGTGGTAGAACCCTAGCTCCTCCTCTTTCCTTCGCGCCTGCCTCAGACTCCTCTGCCCCAGACACTATTCAGATCCCACGTCCACGACACAAAAATGGTGAGTCTGCCTTTGTTTGGCTTCCTGGAAAACGGACGACTGGATTCTGAGAATTGTTTTCTTTAATTTGAGCATATGTACATATATATAAATATATATATTCACGAATTGATTGATATTGGTTGTGATTTGCAGGCGTTCAAGAGGTACGTGGAGATCGGACGAGTGGCTCTCGTAAACTACGGGAAGACTATGGCAAACTCGTTGTCATTGTTGATGTTATCGATCAAAACAGGGTACTTTTTGGCATTTCTATCCCACTTTTGTATTTATTTATTTTTGACCCAGTAGTTTTTAGTCCAAAGTTTTATTCTTTAACGTTTATGTTTACCCTCCTGATGCGTCAATATATCGTAAAATAAGTGCTATTGGAAATTTGTTTTGTATTGTTTTTGCTAGAACTGTATAAGAAAATGAAAAAAAAAAAATGGTGATTGCAATATTTAGTTTCCATGTTTAAGCTTAGAAATAAGTTATCAGGGTGATCAAGGATTATTTTTATTCTGGATTTTGTAATTAAGACTATCATTTTGTTGCTGCCTTTCTTTTGTCAAATGAAAATATGACGTTCGTGATATTGTTCAGGCTCTTGTTGATGCCCCTGACATGGTGAGGGCCTAAATGAACTTCAAGCTTCTTTCGCTCACCAATATCACGGTTGACATCGAAAGTTTCCTAAGAAGAAGACTCTGATTGCCGCCATTGAAGCCGCCGGTGAGTTTCAAGTGAACTTTTACAAAATTAAATATCTGAAATTTTCCTTTTAACGCTTGTTCATATGTTTGATAAAATTGAGCTTTTAAATGATGATGACAGACGTGAAGAACAAGTGGGAGAAGAGTTCCTCGGGCAGGAAGCTGATAGTGCAAAAGAGGAGGGCTTCTCTTAATGATTTTGACAGATTTAAACTCATGTTGGCAAAGATAAAGGTTAGTGATGGTCAACAAACTTGCTATATTTGTTTTTCATAGCTATTCATCGACCTTAGAAGTTAAGATTACTATTTCACTTTCGTCGCATATTGAATAATTTTAATTGTGCCTGTTTAAGGGTGAGCAAGCATTTTAAGATAGGCTAATCCTAATGATTTCCGAGCTACAAGGGCCTTTGGCAGCATAGGGTTTCTTCAGTTTGGACAAGAAAATAAATAAATAAATCAGTGGCCAACGTCTTATGCTTGTGAATAGTTCGACTTGTTTGTATATATCTATCTATTTGACTGTTTTAACTTGTATACAACATATTTTGTGGATGGTTATATTATTAAGGTCTGAATATGTTTTGCCAATTTTGTGTATATGCAGAGAGGTGGACTCATCAGGCAGGAGCTAGCAAAACTCAAAAAGGAGAGTGCAGCTTGAATCTGCGAATGTTGCAGGGTTGCAAGTTTGCTTGGTTTCAAATTCTCAGTCGTTCTTGTTTAGGTATTGATCTGTAGGAGAAACTAGCAAATTCGATGTTTTGGTACAAACTTTATTTTAGACAGACGTTGAAACTGATGAATTGATATATCGGTGGCCATTTTTTTTTTTTGTTCCTCTTGAAACAAGATGGAGCATGATTACGCATATAGGGGAATGCATTGTTGGTTTGTTTGTCTTTTGTGTGTGCGTGGTTGAACGTGTTCTTGCAAAATCGTGGAAATACTTAAATCGTCTAGACTAGTACTGAGTATACGACTCCGAAAACAAGTCAACTTGAACAAATTTCAGAATATATATATATATATATGTATATTCTGATTGGGCAAGTGGAGTTGCCTTGAGCCAGCATCGGGCTGGGGCATTTACATAATTTTGACCGACCAAACAAATAGCAAAGAAAATTAGAGCAGTTAGGTGAGGTGATTAAATTTCATATATATGTATGTATATGTTAGAATTTGTTTGAGAATTAAAAAAGCTTGTGATCAATAATATGATTGATACACAGTCGATTATTGATTGATCATCCAATTAACTGATTATTTTTTCTTAAACAATGGTCATTTTTCTAATTTTAGCATAACTTAAACGTTTACTAATAACATGCTTTAGAAAGGGGTCATCTGCAAGCAGTCTTAATTAGCAACAATAAAACCTACATAAAACATAGGGCAGTAAACCCTTTTGTTGATTTTCTTCTCTCCCAAATCAATGAGACAGCAAATCCTTGTTTTATTTTTCCTATTGTTGGGCACAAGGCCAATATCATTGGCATGTTTCTTTACAAAAATAAAATAAAATAAAATAAAACAATACAAAACAAAAGCATTCGCATGTTATAAACAAATAGCGTTTATGAAAACCAAAAACTAAGAACCACCAATGTAACCTTGTTGTCGCTTATGTGCAAGATACGGGGGCTAATGAAGTACTGACGCACTCCCCTATTACAAAAAGCAATTCCAAAATCCTTCAAAACCAGCACGCTCTATTGTGCGTATCAGTTCGTATTCTTTGGCCACATCATTCTTTTTGGTTTTCCCAAGCCACAAATCCAATAAAAGAACAAATAGAGGCGATGAGGCCAAGATAGAGCTTCCAAATCCAAGCTGCATTCAGTTTTACGAACATACATGGAGGAACCAGTGGTAGTGCTTTTTTCCGAAAACGACATCGCTGCCTGATTACAACAGTAACGGACTATGGTTACCTGGTGACATAGTTATCACCCCTTAATAAAGGATGTCTCACTCTAGTACTGCACAGTTCAGCTCGCCTCTCCAGTTTACACCAAGGCACGCATATTGCCTAACAAAAGTGAGCAGCAAGAGATACAATCCCTCGTGACTTCCATGGAGAATTTCCCAGCGATAAACATTTCTTCATTATATGAACAACTTCCGCTAAGCATCACCGTATGCTACAGACATCTGCAGAAATACAAAAGGGTCACACGTTCAGCTCATTGCACATGTAAAAGAGAAAAATAAAGCTGTAAGTGATACAGCGAATAACTTAATATACAAACAACACCCAAAAGGGTCGTTCATTTTGCAAACAAAAGGGAAAGAGGATATCAGTCTGATTTAGAAAGTTGCTTATCGGTATGAATAGAAAATTTCCACTATCCATAGGTTAATACCCCAAAGCCAAATATCCAAAGACTCGCCGATGATTTATCGTCCAAACTTCAGTAATTCTTATCAAGCAGGAGGGCAAGAGAACCATAAATTGTCAAACTAAATGTCGGGAAAAAACCAGCAGTGTTTGTCCAGTCATTTCAAGCACATTTATATTTAATCAGGCCAATTGGATCTCCCTGCATGGTGCAAAGTATTCAACTATGGTGCCACGGGAACTTGATTAAGGTCCAAGGCTAAGATGATTTTTCTAGGATTGTTGGCGCATACAAAAGTTCCTACTGTTAAATTGATTGGTAATTGAAAAACAATAATAAATCAAAAAAGGAAAATATTCAATTTAATTTAAGTAAAACTTCCTAAATTATACATTTTTTACCCCAAGTGCCAAACTCACCTCTCCTTGAACTAAAATGGAGCTTCAAAAGATTCATCCCAAACTTCTATACTTCCGTTGGAGACATCTTCACCATCTTCTTCCATAGAGAGCCTGATATATTCTCTACGTGCAAAGCGGTCCCACTCTGTTAAAGATGGATCTTCACGTTCCTGCACACATCAAAATCCAATTTCCATTTGAGGCCATACACTCACCGGGAGGAAAAAAAGCAACATGAAATCCAAAAATTGTATCTAATGGCAAAGAAAACCAGTTACTGCAGTCTACCTGTCGAATGAGAAATGGATCACGGCTTTCAAAAGCCACAAACTTGTTAAGATTGAAAAGGATATTGAAGACGTTTCCTGAAAGTTTGCTCTGTTTCAAGTCATGTAGCGTAATAGAGTCTTCCCTCTGCAAGCATAATTCCATTAATGAAATCATACCTCTCCATGAGAGTTGTATGATTAGGATGTCTTGCCTTTAGCTAAAAATGTTTTCTTACCTCTGGTGCAATCATATCAACTATTTGACATAGAATATCCTCAAACAAAACAGGTTCTTGGCCCATGCATTCCATACGGTGCAGCTGCTCCTCGTAAAAGCACTGCATTTCATTGGATGTCAGGACTCCATTCTCATCCAGATCTATGCACTTGAACCTATAAGATACAACTTAGAAACAATTTACAAATTGCAATGTCATCTGGAAGTTCATAATCCATTTTACAGAAGATACCGATGTGTGGAATGAGCAAATATAAGATGAGTAAATAAAAGATCTTACCAATACTCGAGGCTAGGGTCAGTTGACTTGTCCTCCTCTGACAGCATGAAGTAAACAAAATCTTCATAACCCATCTTCCCCTCAATCTTGCTTGTAAACTTCCGTGGGGCCTGGTATGAAATCAAAGTAAAAACACAAGCAAAGCAAAACCTTCAGTCAGGAAATAATTTGTTCGACTTCAAACCAGCACTTTGTTTGACCTGAAACATTAAAGAGGAAACAACTGGATAATACAAACGAACCTGTGAAAATATTCTATCAACAATCCTGTAGGTAAGGGCATGATTACCATATTTGATAAGGTTCTCTCTGTCAATCAAGAAATCATGGTCTGTGTCCAGCTCCCAGAATTTACAGTACATAACGTAAAAATGTTCGTAAGAAAAGTATCTGAAATTAGACACGAAACACAGAAGATAGGTTCAGACACATCATCGATAACGAAAACAATAATTAAGAAAAAAAAAAAAGGTCACAAGTGTTTATTTTTCTCCGTCTCATCATTCAGGGACCATATATAAACAGCAATTATTATGCTATCTAAAATAATTATCAACAAAAACCACCCACAAACAAACCTCAGAACTTTGTTAATATCCTCTTCCTCATCCAGATGTTGCATTGCAGCAATCAAATTTCCTCGCTTCAGCTCTCTGAGGGTAAGGCGGCCATTTGCTGATCTATTTAAGTAGTAAAAGATCCTATATATGACGGTCTCAGCTGCATTGATACCAAACAAGTGCCTTTGAGCTAAAAAATATGATGAAGAAGCATACCTAATTGTTTGGGAGACTAATAAAAATAACAAAAATGAAACAACAATAGTATAAAAAATAAATCCCAACTATTCTGGACAAGTTCTAAATAAACTAACAATTGATGCCTTTTTAGGTCAGAAAGGATGAAGATATGAAAGGGAAATAAAATGAAATTCTGCACATAAGATAGTTGGTCCAGACTTTGAAGAATGAAAAGTTAGATCTATGTGCCTAAATACATTAAAGAAATATGAATAATAAAACTGTCCCTTTTGCAGTAAGATATATTACATATTTTCAAGTAATATATATGTATATGTATAAAGCAATACCATATCTTTCTTGAAATTCAGGTGTACCCTTCAAGAATTCCAACCCCGGATGGGTTGCCAAAAGCTCTTGAATGATAGGTTTGAAGTCTACCTGAATCCAAGTCAAATGGATAAAATAGAGAAGATAGATGGCAAACGAATTGCTTGTATAACCACCAAAAAGCATCAATCAAAATGAAATTTTGTGGGGCCACGAACAATAATTATAGGTGTAAAACAAACCTGAGAAAGATAATTGCAATTCTGCTGCTTCAAAATTTTAAATACCTTCATCTCTGTATCCATAATCAGCATATTGCCATCAACCCAGTGTTTAAGGAATGCATCCCTACAACAATGAAGATACTAGATAATTAACAGCCAAAAGAATTACACTCTAAGAATTCAGAGATATCATCAAATAATAATGCTAGTATCAAAATGGAAACTTGTAACGCACATGATGGATCCAATAGATCCACACAAGGATCAAGCAGATTACCTGGTCACTATCCCGAAGCATTGAGTATCGATCTTCCTGAAAAGCACAGAGGAGAAAAATGTTGGTAGCTTGCATATTTCCTTCGTGATTGGCTTAAATTCTGCACAGATAAACCGAAACATTAGATATTTTTCCCCTCATATTGTCCTTCCAGAGAGATGTTCACAAGGCGATGGAGAATCAAGGAACTGAGAGAAAGAGCTCAGATAAATATCCCACCATGCATTCGCAATCCGCCCTGATGGTTCTGGAAAAACTCGTCAATCCTAGAAAAACACTGTTCCTTTAGTCCCTTTGGTGGAGGGCGACCATTTTGGAAATAGAACTGTGGGCATATGACATCATACAAAAATATGAGCTTCTAACCAAGAACAAACAGGAACAAAGCAAGAATTCCCACGTTCATAAGTAAACCTCTACAGTGAAATATCAAACCGTAAGAAATGAGTACAACCTGAGGAATGATTTCTCGCACTTGTTCAGGGACCAACTTAAGCGGAGAGCCAAGAGGAGGACTGCTTCGCTGCTTTGACAAGCGTGGAGAACCAGAAGAACTTCTTGGAGAAAGAGGTGGGGTGCTTCCGGCGGGAAACACAGACGGCAAGGTGTTGCCGGTGGGGGAATTCGAGCTATTTGAGTTCAAAAGGGCAGTATAGGGAGTGCCTGCCTTTGCCTCATTAATCAAAGATTTCACCTGTCAGACCCAATTAGATAAGATACATAATTGAACACAATTTTGCTCAATGAATAATTCAACGTCTCAATATGTGACCAACAAACAACAAAAAAAGTATGCTTTAGAGCAAACCAGAAACTATCAAGCTTTCAGAATAAGCAATTCACATCCATAAGATAGCCATATCCAAAGCATTAATTAGAGAAATACACACACACACACGCATATATTGGGATGGAAGTAAATTACCAGCCGTCCAGTTTCGGGAAGGGAAAGCCACTGAGAAAATAAATTGTCAGCAATTTGAGGGCCCGCCTTTAGCGCAAACGAAGACAACTCTGGAAGGTGCAACAAATCAGGATCCAAACAAGTACAATCCCCTGTAGAATCGATGTCCATAGTACGGATACTTTCTCTTCAAGTTTCCTACCGAAAATCAAATGATTCCCAAAACCATCAATGTTTTATTTCTCTAATCAAAACACCACATTTCAAATCTTCAATCACGGAAAAGAAAAGAACAATCAACGTCTCTTATGACAAACCAAAACCTTTTTTTTTTTTAATTGTAGTCGCAGCTACTTTCGATTTTGTTCCCCTTTACTTGAATGTCAAGCTGAAAACCCCTGGATTTTAAGCGCACAATTCGAATTGAAATTGCTCCAAATGCTCAGTGAATTCACTTCCGTACGAGTAAAGAGTAAGCTCGTAAAAAGGAAGGCTTTAAAACCCGCGAACCAAAAACCCTAGCTTCCGACAGATTGTTCCAGAACCAGTACCGAAACCTTCCAGAGCTTCAACCGACAACAAAGCTTCTTCAATTCCCATTTTCACTTCAACTCTAAAGCAAAGCTCTTCGCCACTGAAAGAAGTTAGCCATAACCGAGATAAAATTACAGCCTCGGATTACGACCTTTTACGCTCCGAAAACACGAGTTTAATCGGATGCTTTCGAGAAAATCAAACAAGTAAATCCACAAACCCTTCCCGAAAACAATCCTGCTTGTGGTGCAAACAAAATCAACGAAAAAATGAAAAAAGAAAAACTGTCCGGTAATCGGAAAATCAATCAGATTACTTATCGGAGACGAAGGTGGTTGTCGCCCGAAAATTGAGATTCTAAGACTCCGAGCAAGAGAGAGCTTGCAGAGAGGGACTGTAACTGTAGGAACCGGAGGAAAGTTCAGAAGGGAAAACCCTTAAATAGCGAGGGAGGAAAAGGGACAGCGGGCCACGTATGCTTTTATAACGGAAACCGCAAATTCCGGAGAATTGCTGGTCAACACTCTCGGTTGACTGCCTAGAAGTTTGTATACAGTTCGTACTTTTTTACTGTGACAGATTAATACACGTCACGTGAGTGTGAGTATATCCCGCCATTTCTGTTTATAATTAATTAATTAATCATCGGCGCCGCCTTTAGAACGTACAGTGGTTTAAAGTGGATAACTGGTCCACAGGATTTAGTTAATGCAAAACGACGCCGCATCATGATGCTGGAACGACCGCAACCGGGGAATGACAAAGTGGCTGACGGTGATTCGATAAACTTTCTGTATAAAACTTGAAAAGTTGATGGCTATAATTTAAAAACTATACAGAAAACACTGTAACAATTTTTTTATTATACCTAGGAGGAGCTTTATATTATTTTATTTATAATGATAAGTTAAAATTAAAATTGTAAACATTTTTAAAGTAAATTAAAATTCATCAATTTTAATTTAAATAATGTAAAGTACTTGTGCGTTATAATATAAAGCAAAATTGTGTTATATTTTTAGTTCAAACTTTTAATTAAAACTTACTTTTCAAACACCTTGATACATAAGAAAGAAATGACAATTTAAGCAAAAGAAAGAAAAAATGACAAAAAAAGATCATAGCAACATTAAAACGCCACGTAGATCATTAAAAAAAAAGGTAAAGTAAAAGATAAGAAACCAGACATCAAAGTATTGGAACTAGAAGAAACTAATTAAAGATGTAAGCTAGGGAAACAATATCAAAATGAAAATAACAAAACTTTAAAAGCTACAATAAAATAGCGGAATTATCATAAGGGAAAAAAAAAGTAACGTTGAAAGATAAACAACATGAGTGTAAAAACAATAAAAAATAAAATATGAAATCAAGGACTTCGAGCGATAACATTCAAAAACGCACTCAATATCGAAATAAAGAAAATAGGAAAGGACATCACGAGTTGGAACTACAGTGACCCAAAAAAAATTACATAACACAGAAAGACGACATCAGTCTTAAATTAAAATGCTGGACGATCAATAGAGCTATCTGTATGGCCTGGAGCAACAACATCTGCCAAGTTAGAACTACAATAATTAAAAAAACAAAAAAAACAATTGGATTTGTTTAAAAAATCAGTTAAAATTTAAAGTTGGAACCTAAATATTATAACATGTAAGAGTTTTACACTGTAGTAAACTGAAATTATTTTTTAAACGTGCTTCCTAAACGAATGAATGACTTACGGCATCACAGAAGACATGGGATTTACGCAAAACAACATGATACCAAGAAATGGGAAAACACGAAAACAACATAAACTGTATCAAATGTGTTAATCATAGAAAATAACTTATATTAGAAAACGACAAAGTCTGTAAGCTTTAGAAGCGACACCAACAAGTTGGAAAATAGTAGATAATATCAGCTCAATAAAAAAAGGACAATAAATCAAGAAACGATAAAACTTAAAAACAATTTGAACGAGTTGGAACAACTATAACTTTATCATCATAACATCGCTTTCATAAACGGCATTTTCATGCTGAATCACAAGAGAAACAAACATAACAAAGTCGATATGTATATGTGTGTGTGTGTGTGTGTGTGTATAAAAGAATGTGTGATCAATTCTAACTCTAAAAAACCCAATTAAAAACAACAAATTTAAAATATTGGCTAGGAAAGCGACTATGCTTTCCAAACGACAAAAAGACGTTGGATCGACAAATATTGGAGGAAATAAAACAATGAAATAGAGTAGAAAACCACATTTCCATGAAAAAAATAAAGAAAAAGATATACTTTTGCATCAATCAGAAAACGCAATTAAAAGCAACATGCAACAATCACATAAAATCACATCAACCGGGAAAAAAACGACACAATTTAGTAATTGTCTTCTATATGATGTGTTGGGGAATTAGACACCTCCTCATTCTAAGGATAACAATAACGAATAATTACAAAAAAAAAAATAGAGAAAAAAATAAAAGAGAGACACAAAATTTTTATACAAGTTTGTCCAAATTCGAGACAACGTCTTGTTTCTGCCACTGTAGAATTCATTATGATGAAGGAGATTACAGATTACAAGAGAAATTTATCACACACTCTCAATTTATGTTTCCCAAATCTCTCTTCTAGCTAGCACCATTCGTGAGAATTTTTCTTTTTCCTCTCTCAACAATAAGGTTCTCACATTCACAAAATAATGCCACTCTCACACACAACTCTAGTCACCTTATGTCTATTTATGCTCTAAAGAAGAGAAAAGCACTTCTGTTTTAGAAAACTCTAGTAGTTTCCCTTTTTTGGGCCTTTAAAATACTGACTACTGCACAAAATATCGCACAACACAGTGCCTTGGCACCGGGCCCCCATCTGCCAGCGTCACGACGCTCTTCTGCCAATGCCACGACACTGGTTTGATGCCCATGGGGACTGCAGCGCCCAAACTCTGCCTTTCTTCTCCTTTTTCTCTTTTTGCTGGGTTGTTGACTTGATTTGGTTCCACACCTGCAACAATCTCCCACTTGGAGACTAATCAATCACCGTGTCTCCAACTGCAGCGGTAACAACTTCTCACATCTTATGGAGAAGTCCAACTGAAGTTGCGCACAACTTCAGTTTCTCGATCGAAACCGTCTTGGTAAGCATGTCTGCTGGATTCTAACTTCCAAGAATCTTTTCAAGCTTTAACACTCCATCCTCCAAAGTCGACCTGATGAAGTGATACTGTAATTGTATATGCTTTATTCTAGCATGAAATGCGGGGTATTTCACCAAGTGAATGGCACTCTGACTGTCACTGTGTAGCACACTCCTTTCCTGTTTGTGACCCAGTTCTTCTAAGAACGACTGTGACCAAATCATTTCATTGCTTGCTTCAATCATTGCCACATACTCTACTTCTATCGTAGAAAGTGCAACTATCTTTTGCAGCTTCAAAAGTATAAACATAACCGGTGATACTCTTTCTGCCATCAATGTCTCCAACTATATCAGCATCTATATAACCCTGTAATCCTAAGTTTGACTTCTTGAAACACAAAACTAAACTTGCAGTACCTCTTAGATATCTGAGAATCTATTTCACTGCCTCATAATGCTACTTGCCTAGATTGCTCATGTACCTGCTCACAACTTCCACTGCATGTGCAATGTCTGGTCTGGTACAAACCATGGCATACATGAGACTACCTATTGCTAAAGCATAAGGCACCTTGGCCATGTGGTCTCGCTCCTGCTCCATGGTCAGTGATTGCTCCTTTGATAAGTTGAAGTGACAGGCCAAAGGAGTACTCATAGGCTTCGCATTACTCATGTTGAATCTATTCAGCACCTTTTCAATATATTCTTCCTGTGACAGTTTCAGACCACTACTGTTTCTTGTTATTCTCATCCCAAGGATTTGTTTTGTAGCACCTAAATCCTTCATTGCAAACTTGTTAGACAGCTCTTTCTTCAGCTTCTCAATCTCCTATTTGCATCCTCTTGCTATCAGCATGTCATCGACATATAGTAATAATATAATGTAAGAGTCACCAAAATTCTTCATATAATAATAGTGATCTCCCTGACATCTCAAGAAACCATTGCTGCACATAAAACCATCAAACTTCTTGTACCATTGCCTAAGAGCTTGTTTTAGGCCATACAAGCTCTTTTGAAGTTTGCATATTAAGTTCTCTTTACCTGGTACTTCAAAACCTTATGGCTGCTTCATGTAGATCTCCTCCTCCAAATCACCATAGAGAAAAGCTGACTTAACATCCAACTATTCCAAGAACAAGTCTTCATTTGCCATTAGCACAAGTACCATTCTGATCATGGTTGGCTTCACCATTGGAGAAAAAATCTCATTGAAGTCAATGCCTTCTTTCTGTTGGAAGCCTTTTACGACCAACCTTACCTTATACCGTTTGTTGCCATCAAATTCATCTTTTATCTGGTATACCCATTTGTTGTGCAAAGCCTTTTTGTCCTGTGGTAACTCTGTCAATTGCCATGTCTGATTGGACATTACGGAATCCATCTCATCCCCCATGGTTAACTCCTACTTGATCGAATTTTTAGCCTATACGGCTTCATCATAACTCTCTAGTTCACCTCTGTCGGTCAACAAAATATAATACAGGGAAGGGGAGTATCTCTATGACGGTCTGATGGTCCTGCTAGATCTCTTGACTATAGTTGTAGAAGTACTCTGGTTTCCTTCTGGAGTAATATTTTCTTGGTCTTCAACTTCTAAATTCTAGACTTCCACTTCAGGAAGATCATTCAATGGAATCACCTCAGGCTTCTTACCTTTGGAACTTGAACTTCTGAAGTCATTTTCATCTCGTCGTTATATAAAACACCTTCATGGAATATCACAAACTTGCTCCTGATAATCTTCTGATTTTGGTCATTCCAGAGATGATAACCAAACTTAAGTCCACCATATCCAACAAAGATACATTTCTTTGACTTTGCATCAAGTTTACTTCTATAAGCAGAATCAATATGAACATAAGAAACACAACTAAACATTTTCAAGTACGAGAGGTTAACCTTTTTATCGCTCCATACTTCTTCTAGTAGCTTGAACTTTAATAGTATGGATGGACTTCTGTTGATCAGATGAGCTGCTGTATTAATTGCCTCAGCCTGAAACGACTCTGGCAGCCCTGCATGTAAACTCATGCTTATTGTCACAACCCTCCTTTTCGGGCTGTGATTAAAACCTTTTTCTTACTTACTTAGGGGCATAAATTTAGAAGACTTTTTTTTTAAAAAAAACTGAATGAATATTTCACATACTATAATTTTCGAAAACTTCCAAAATATTTTCACAAACTTATATTTACATAAACATTCTTACTTTTATAATACTCTTATTTTCAATCCATTCCTTTTAAAATAACTTTTAATACATACAGCGAAAACATACAGTAGCGGACTCCCTACCCAGTCTGCATACATCATCCGTCTGCCAGCTCATCGTTAAAAATTATTCTGACCTTCTCATCGAAATACCTACAGCATAAAATACTTAATGAGCTATTGCCTAGTAAGTCCCATAAATCCCACATGGACAATCAAATGAATGCATGATTCGATTATGCTTTCTTATGAACTTTCCTTATCTTCATCGTTTCTTATCTTCTATTAGGGCCCGAGTGTTCGTACCATTGCGCAATTTCATTAGGGTCTACGTAACACCGTGACCATATTTTATCCTTTAAACTCCCCTTGCTTTGGGAGTCGGTACGACACTTTTCTTAACTTCTAGTGACATATTTACCAATTCATTTAATATAATTGTCATACTAGGCATGAAATGATATTCACATGTTATCTATAAATCATAAGTTCATATGCATTGTAGAGTACCCACAAGTACCTACTTCATAAACATCAATGTTTTCATGATCGTATACACAAGTATACCATATATTGCATCTAACAATACATAACATGATATACACTTAGGTATTTTATTCGTATACACAAGTACACCATATATTACATGTAACAATACATAACATGATATACACTCAGGTATTTTAATCGTATACACATAGGTACCGCATCTATATCTCTAGGCATTCATTTCATAGCAACAAACAAGTTTACATTGGAATTTATACCCTAATATGCATATTCTCGCATTCTACACCTACCATTTCATGCTGTAGGTGGGAAGGGTACTTACTTGTTTTTGCGCACCGTAAAATCAACTTCGTTCTCTTTTCTCCTAGACTCCTAGGATCCTGTTGGGCAATTATAAATTATTAGCCAATTTTTAATACGTTTCATCACAAAACGTTCATTACGTAATTGTTCGAGTTGTATAACTGTACACAACTCTATAAATATTAATTTTTTTATTTATGTCAAATTCTACCATATCGTCACTTACGAAGAGTGAAAATCTTCCTAATCACATTCTTTTCTTACTTAAGGCCCTTCTAGAGCCTTTCGGGTTATTCGGGCAAAAATGACTATTTTGCCCTCCGTGGCCCTACTGACCTGTTTAAGCTCGATTCTGTTTTTTTAAATAAAAACGGCCACACATTAATTTTAAAATAATATCCTAGTGGCTCAAAACCCTTTATTTCACACTTAAGCCCTATTTTCATAAAACTTTACGGTTTAGCCCCTAAACCAAAAATTGTGACAATTTTGCCCCCGGGGCTAAAATTTTCTCTTTACATCAAAAATTCTTATTTTTCATAAGAAACATTTTTTCTTGAAGTACCATACCTCAAATCATTTTGAAAAATGATGCTTTTGCCATTTTACCATATTTTCACTTTTAACAAATTATTGAAAATTCAAAAACTCACAAATGGTTGAGTTTTTCGATGAACTATACGTGGTGCCTAACAGTTTCATCGAGATCTACAACTTTTGTGTTTTAACTTTCCCAAAATCTCACTGTACAGGGGTGTTTTTGGCTATTTTTCATTTCTGCCGAGAAAGAAAGTTTTCTTGCAATTTAGTCCCTTGGATGTTTTTGTCAAATCCCTTTCCAAAACTTCAAATCTACCCCTGCAGAGTCTATTTCATGGCTTACTTAGGTTATTTTCGTGCTCAAACCACACTTTTACACAATTTAACCATAAACTTGCAAAAATACATTTTATGCAAAAATTGCCATTTTGCACCTTAAATCAAAATTTTATCATCTAACCAGGTCATTCATCACATACACATGTAATTCCATCAAATATAAGCTTAAGAGCTCATATGGGTTTGAGAAATAGAAATCAAACAAAATTTCAAAACTTTAAATATCAAAACTTACCAAAATAACCTCTTTTTGATTTCTAACCTTGAAATCCCTTTTTGATCTGCCTCTAAGCCTCCTTTTCATGCAAAAATAATATGGGTTAACATCTCCCCTTCAA
>CAMOHE010046896.1:0-46424 GCA_946598075.1 Artocarpus hirsutus
ATCCAACACATCGTCACCTATGACAACGTGCCAATGTTTCTATTCATGGAGTCCACCTCCGATGGTCAAGACAAACCATCTCCCAATAGGGATATAGACAACATAACAATCTTTACATGAATAAAGCGCCCAACTTTATTCCCTCGATTGCGGATCTTATGATTTAGACCGTCATCTTAAGAATCGTGTCTTCTGCATAATCTGTCCATTATATGCCTAATTCTTAAAGGTTTAGACCGACAGTCTCAGACTATTGTTTGCTTATCATACATTCAACAAATATGAACGTAAAGAGGACAAGATTTGGTATATGAATAATAAATGAATTCTTTATTGATAAAAATGTCTTCAAAAACTCATTACATTTTTACTCCTTAGGGCATACATGTCTAACAATTACTGTGTTTGGTTGTAATAGGAATCTCATATAATTGACAAAAATAAATTGTGGTATTAACAATAAATGTATCAATATAATATGTTAGTACTAATATTAAATAATAATAACCATATAAATATAAATAATAAAATAATATTATATATAATTTAACATTAATATTAATATGAATATTAATAATACTATTCATGTTGATATTATAATATTAAATTGTTATTATTGTTAGTGTTATTATTATCATTATTATTAAATAATAATTATTTTATATTAATATAATATTTATATTTATATTATATACAAATATTAATTTATAATAATCATAGGATTAATATTTAACAACACATTAATATTAAAATGTTGTATATAATAAATAATATATTGATATGAATATAAATAATAATAAAAATATAATTTTTAATAATATATTATTATTTATATTAATATTAACTTTAAATAAAAATATTATTTTAAAAAATATTATATATAGTTAATTATATTTTATATTTATTATTATTATTATAATAGTATTAATATAATTTAATATCGATATTATCATGAATATTACTATTATACTATGCATATTGATGTTATACTATTATATTTTTATTGTTATTATTGTTAATGTTATTATTATCCCTATTGTTAAATTATTATTTTATATTAATATATTATGTATATTTATATTATATAATAAATAGTATTAAATTATTTTTATTTTATTTTATATTATAATATTTATATATTTTATATACTAGTAGTAATTAATAATAATGCACTACTTAAATGTTCTATATGTAATATATTATATATCTTTTATTATTATTATTAATGTTATTATTATCTTTATTATCAAATTATTATTTTAATAATAATATATTTCTGCTAAAATTTTATATATAAATATATAATATATAATATATTTTTATGGTAAATAACATATAATATATGGATATGAATATGAATATAAATAATAATAAAAATACAATTCTTTTTAATATATTATTATTTTATATTAATATTATTAATATTCACATTAAATAATAATATAAAGTTTTGATAATATTATAAATATTTAATAGTTTTTATATTATTTTATATTTTTTATTTATCATCATCATCATGGAAGAAAATGTGAGATTCTCACGGTCTTGAGATTCCTAGGTATATGAATATTACATTGTTGGGTGGGATTTAGATTATCCTAAAATTGAGTAAAATAAATCCCATGGGATTGAGTTTTTCAAGAATCCAAAAATCATAATTCTTGTACCAAACATGATAATCTTATAGATTCTCATTCTCACCCTCAAGATTATTGCATACCAAAAGATAATCTTTAGATATCTTAAAGGAGCCACAGATTACAGTTTAAATTTCGCTAGATCTTCACATCCGAATCTAACAGGATACTTTGATGTAGACTGGGCAACAAATGTAGATGACAGGAAATCAATAACAGGATTTTGTGTTTATCTTAGAAATAATCTGATGAATTGGTGTTCAAAGAATTAGAGCATAATGTCAAGATCTAGCACAAAGGCAGCAAAAAACAAAAGCCTAGCAACAGGCTTCTTTCACTAGTGCTCCTAAAATTTGGGTGGACAACCTGAGTACAATCTCTCTATCAACAAACTCAATGCTTCATTCAAGAAACAAATATATTGAATTGGATTTGTTTTTCATTTGCAAGAAAATGATACAAGACAATTTCAATTCAACATGTTCCAGCTTTGGATCAAAATGTAGATATTCTCACTAAGGCTATTCTAGAAGATTTCTTAAGGAAATTAAGGAACAAGTTAGGATTTGTTTCTTCAAAGGCTGTCGAATTAAGGGAGGATGTTGGAAGGAAAGGCCAAATCAGGTGTCCTTAAGGAAATATGACACTATTCGACATGAAGTGAATATTTTTATCGTTAGAAATATTCGTCTTATTTGTAATTATCAGCTCATTATTAGTTGTTAAGTCATTTGTGTTGATCCCTAGGCTGCCAATATTCCTAGGACAACTATTGCTATCTTGATTATTCTTTTTCTCAACTTTGGCAATATATTGTAAAAACTATGCTGCTGATGTGGTACATTAGGATAGGCAATAATCCATTGTAACAGAATTAGGAAATATCTTAATTTGAATTAAGCAATTAATGCTTAAAGGTAATTTTGTAATTAATCTTATTTTTTTTAGAGTTGTATAAATAGGATTAGAGGCTGTAAGTTAGGCATTAGTTTTAGTTCTTTGTTTTGTTCTCAATTGTAATTCTAATTACTAGAGAGAGAACGTCTCTTACGCATAACAAGGGATTAAGGGCATTGAGGAGTGAGAAAACTAGAGAGAAAAGTTGAGAGATTCTTTTATTCTAAAAAGAGGATTTCTTTGAGGGTTTAATTTTGTTACATACTCTGATAATCAAAGATCAGAATTTGTGCATAGAGTCTCAAGGATGTAAGCATTTTTTGGTCGAGCCTCATTAAAAATCTTGCATGTTCTTGAATTGTTCTTGATTGTGTTTTCTAATTCATCTTGAATCTATTCAGTCTAAGAATCAATCTTGTTGGTGACTTACAACAACTAGTATTAGAGTACATGTTCTTGAACAATGGTGATGGCAAAGTATGATTTCAAGAAGTTATGGGCAAAAACATCTTTGGACTATGGCTTCAAAACATGAGGGCATTTCTTGTACAACAAGGGCTTGAAGAGGCTTTGGGAGGAGACAAAAATCTACCCAACACCTTGTCAGACAAGGAGAAGAAGGATCTTTTTGGTAAGGCACATAGTGCCCTAATTTTGAGTCTTGGAGACAAAGTGTTAAGAGAGGTTTCTAAGGAAAAATCTATAGCTAGGATATGGCTCAAACTCAAGAAACTCGGTATGATAAAGATCCTTGAAAATTGTCTATATGTGAAATAACATCTCTACATGTTCAAGATGTAATTTAGGAGTCCGATTGAAGACCACATTGATGAATTCAACAAGATTATTATGGATCTTAAGAACATTGATACCAAAATTAAAGATAAGGACCAAGCTCTTTTTCTCATCAGATCTCTTCCAAGTGCAAATCATAATTTTGCTAACACTTTAATTTTTGGTCAAGAGTCTTTGTCTTTGGAAGAGGTTCAAGTTGCCTTATTTCCTAGGGAATTAAAGAAAAAATCTAAGAAAGATAAGGATGAAAACACAAGGGATGTTTTAGTGGCAAGGGGAAAAACTAGAAAAACAAAAAAGAAGATTTTAAGGAGAAAAAGCATTCAAGATCAAAATCCAAGACAAAGAAAAAGTGCTTTCATTGTCACAAACCTGAAGATTTTAGAAGAGATTGTCTAGAGAGGAAATTCAAGAAAAAGAACTAAGAAAAGGATTCTGGAGACGGATCAGTTGCCTCTGATGGTTATGAGAGTGTTGATGTATTGGTTGCCACAAATCATCAAGATGAAGGAGAATGGGTCTTAGATACATGATGCTTTTTACACATGTGCCCTATCAGAGAATGGTTTGTGGATTATCAATGTAAGAAACTAATTATAATCTGGTCAGAGATAGAAGTAAGAGAGCCATTAAACCTCCACAGAGGTTTGGTTATACAGACATGGTGGCTTATGCTTTCATAGTATTTGAAATAAGAGATAAGGATGAATCTAAGAGTTATCATGAAGCTATTAAAAGTTCTAATTCTAGTCACTGGATCACAACAATGAATAAGGAAGTAGAGTCACTTGAAAAGAACCAAACTTGAGAGCTGGTTAGAAAGCCTAATGATGTTAAAGTAATTGGTTATAAGTGGATCTTTAGGAGAAAAGAAGGAATTCCAAATGTGGAACTTGTTAGCTAGAAAGCCAAATTAGTAGCTCAAGGATTCTCTCAAAAAAAGGGAATAGAACACTGAAATTTTTTCACCAGTGGTAAAGTATTATTCTATTAGAATTTTGTTATCTATGATAGCTCATCATGGAACTCGAACAGATGGATGTAAAAACAACATTTTTACATAGGGAATTATAAAAAAATATCATGAAGCAACCAAATCGTTTTGAGGTGGGAGGTTAAGAAGATTGGGTTTGTTTACTAAAGAGGTCACTATATGGGCTGAAACTAGCCCCAAGGCAATGGTATAACAGGTTTGATAATTTTATGATAAATTCTAGGTTCAATAGGAGTGGTTTTGACAACTGTGTTTACTATCAAAGGCTACTAAAAGATGATTTTATTTTTTTTGTTGTTATATGTTGACGATATTTTAATAGCAAGCAGAAATGTTGAAGAAGTCAACAAGCTAAAACCTCATCTAAAGAAGGAATATTAGATGAAGGACTTAGGGAGTGATAAGAAGATATTTTGCATGGAAATTACAAGGGATAGAATGACTTGAACATTGCATATATTTCAAAGAAGCTATCTGGAAAAGGTGCTCAAAATGCAAAGTCTGTAAGTATTCTAAATGGTGCACATTTTAAACTTTTTTTGTAATGATTGTCCTAGGTCAACTGAAGATATAAAATGTATGTAGAATGTTCCTTATTCTAGCACAACAGGTAGTATGATCTATGTTGTGACATTCACTAGATCAAACATATCTCATGTCATTAGTTTGTTGAGTAGGTATATGGGAAATCATAATAAACAATAGGGTTGCACAAAAATCACCTCGCACCCACTAGCTATTAGATTAGGTGCCTTAAGGATTAAATGATGTAATAGATTTTGGAGACATTTAATCAATAAAGAGTTTTATATTTATTTTATATATCCATTTTATATTCATTTATGTTGAACGTATGATAAGCCAACAAAATTCTAAGACAGATCGTGCATATGTTTAACAGATTATGCATAAGATATGTATCTTAACGTGATGGTCTACATAAATAAGGTCTGTAATCGAGAGAATAAAAGTAGGCGCTTCATTCACATTAAGATTGTTATGTTGTCTACAACCCTAATGGGAGATGGCTTATCTTGATCATTAGAGATGGACTCTACGAGTAGAAACATTAGTGTATTGTCATTGGTAACAATACATTAGATTGGGACTAAAGTTAAATTGATTTGATTAATAAATTCATTTGTTTAAATCAATTCACTTTAATCAATTATTTGTGTTGCATCCTAATCTTGAAATGAATAAGTGGATTTGTATTCTTGACTTGTATTTTTTGATGTACCAAAAGGTAACATCCTAAATTATATTTAGGTACGTTGGAAGCATAACTCTTGATTAACATAAACTTATTATTTATAAATATGTGATCCATAGTTCTTTTGTAAGGTTAATGATATTCTCTTATATGTATTATCCTCTAATTAGAAAACTGGAATGCTTAAACTTTTGAATATATAGGTGTAACCAAATGGCATACTATTTTTACATTTAGTATGTTTTCCTTTGATAAGATAATGGAACATAAGATAAATATAATCCAGAAGTTAAGACTAAATTTATTTTTAAGTTGATTATGAATATCCTATAGGGATATTACATATTATGAGATGTTTAACTTATTGGAGTTTCGTAATTTATATATAGTTCAAGAGTACAACTCTCAGCTTTTAATGGAATAGTTTTGGAGTTGATAGTTATAAAATATACATGTAAGGGATACATTATTTTATAATTATAATAGCTTAATCTATATATGTCTATCAAGTCCCTTTTGGTAGCCCACATATTTTCCTACAACGATACAGTATATTTTTCTTACACATTAGTAACTTATGTTAATTCTTAAAATTCACTTAAATTCAGTTGATTAGATTTAATAATTCATATTAGTTTATTGGTTGAATTAATTTTAAGAATTAATTCAAAATAAACATGTTGAATTATTTAAATATATATTTTATTTGAATATGGGATTATCAGTACATGAATGTTTTGATCAATAACTTCTCTATTAGATTATTGGAATTAAAACTAAGGCTATATCAAAGATATTCGGGTCAAATAAAGTAGGAATTATCCAATCGGTTCAAATCAGGTGAATCGAATAACTTTGAGAGGCTAGAAAACACGTTTGCTAGGTCAACACTAACCAAGCAGTCGACGGCCATACACTGGGGGCGGTTGACTGCCCTTGTTTTATCCAGATTTGCATCTCATGGTTTTCACTTCGAGATTTGTTTGTAATTCAAATTTGAGACCAATCTGACAAGATAAGATGCCCAATGACTCCCTATAAATAAGTAACATGTTCCTATGCTTTTATTATCATTATTAACTTCAAGAGAGGTCACTTGAGAGGTTTTATAGAGAGATTTTCTAGAGAAAGAAATTCTACTACTTTGAGAGATTATTGTTCAATACCTAAAAAATAATTCTAATTTTTCTCTTGTGATTAAGGGGAGAGTTATCAAAGCAGAATTGAATGACATGTGCCCACTTGCACTCCGATCGTAGAAAAGAGAATAATAAAGAAGACTAGTTAGTTGAAGCTCTTTTAGATGTGATTCTCGGTAGCAGTTTTGTCATACATTTTTTTTTTTATCAAAAGTGCAGTTTTAATTCTAAGAGGTATGTAAGATCTATTATTGATTTATTGTATATAGCATGCCTTAGGGGTGAACAAACGGGCTATTTTGGTTTGGTTTTTTGGATGGCATGTTGGTGGTTAACCAACCCGCAGACCGCTCATGGAATTGGGGGTAGTTTTAGTTTGGTTTTGGGTGAGTGTAGGTGGGTTGAGATAGTTTAGGCCTATATTATAACCCAATGTAATTTTTTTCAGCTTTTTGAAAAAAAAAAAAACTAAAGAAACTTTGTAGAAAACTATTAAAGTTCCAATATAGTTTTGCTTTTCAAGCCTGCATGGTGCCAAGCTTGGAGGACAATCTGCATTATGCTTAAAATGTCCTCAGGTGCTTGGTAATTAGTGAAATAACTGCATGTAATTGTGGCCATTAAACACAAAAGCTTCCTTATTTTACACTAATTAGATAGTACACACCAAACAAAACAACATGACATAAGTTGAGCATTTAACAAAATTCCAACCAAAGCATTTAACTTTGACACGTTTAGATATATATCATATGAAATTCTTGTCATAAACTTTTAGTTTGACTAGCCACTTTAGCTTTCTAATTCTGAAGCCAAGCTCTCTAATTCATAAGCAAAAACATTTAAAGTCATTGATCTAATAGAATTAGAGGGAAAACATCAAAAGTTACCTGCTCCTCAAAAGGTTTCTACAACTCCTTGCCTTGGTCCCCTGCTTTCAGCCCTGCCTTTGCTACGTTCCCACCTTCATCAACAACCTAAATTTATCATCATCATCATCATAAGGTTAACTCATCAAAATCTTCTTCCTTCACGATTTTCTTTCAAACTATACTTAACTTAACCTATAATAATATTATCATAACCATTATATCACAGTCAAAACTTGATGAAACTCATTGCAGCTGCTTTAAAGACTTAAAGTGACAATCTAAACATACCAAAAAACACATTTCATTTGTATTTTGAACTTTGACGACTAAAAAAAAAAAACTCAAATTTTGGTGATAATACATCCAATTATGCCTAAGTTTAGCAAACCAATTAATTTCAATTTTTGTTTACAGTTAGGGGAAATTGAAACTAAAAGCACAAACAAAACTTGTAATTTGAGCAAAAAAAAGTGCAACCGCTAAAATTAATCAAAAACAAAAGGAATTCGAGATTACATTGAACCAATGAATATTCAATTTAAAATGCAAGCACTAATCTTGGAGGGACTTGAACTCAACTTTGCAAGTGTTGCAGGTCCACCTCGGCACCATGGCGGTGTTTTGGGAAGCATACTCCTCAGCCTGAGGCTTGGGATTGTCTATAGATTCGATGACCAATCGGTGTCGTTTCTCGAGCAAAAGGTGGTCGTCACTGTGATAGTCTTTACGGTGGTGGTGGTAGTGGTAGAAGGAGGCTCAAGTTCCATTGCCATCGTTTTAGATTGATAAAAGTTTCTCTATGGATTTAGGAGAAAAGAAAGGCCAGGGGCTGATTAGGGTGAGGTAGTGTACATTATATTATAGAATTAAGGTTTTTAACATATATAGTTGAATGAGCTTGGGTTGAACCTGTCCTTAAATCTTAAAACCGAACCCACCTGCTTGTATATTTTTACAGGCGGGTTGCTGAGATGGACTTACTTTTTAGAGGCAAGTGCAAGTGGCTGATGGGTACGGGGCGGTCTTTGTGCAGCCCTAGCATGTCTAACTCATTTATGAAAAATTTATTTATTAAAAAAATTTAAAATCCCCTACGTACTACTTTTCAACAATTAGTATCAGATCTATGGTTTTTCGGTGTTTTTAAGGAGTTTGTGATCATGTTGTGTACATAAATTATGTAATCTTAGTCTCTCCTATGCTTGAATTACATTTTTAGAGAGTTGGCACTCTCAAGGTTTCTATATAATTATATGTTGTCATGAGATTATATGGTGAAAGCCTATTAATTAATTATTGTTAATTAAATTTTTGGTTTAATTATTATTTTAATTAATTTGAATTTGTTATGGTTCTTTAGAGGTTAGAATACATATTTAGGTTTTTCATATAATTAGATGGCAATCTACCATCAACGTCTAGGGTTTGTTATTTTATTTTCTAAAAATTTTCGAAGCTTGAAACAATATAGATTTTGGTTGTAAATTTCTATTAAAATATTGTAGACGAATCTAGAAGCTAAAGATGATTACTGGTTTATTTATTTTCTGTGTTTATATATTTTCATAAGTTTTTTGTTTGAATTGTTGTAAAAAATTAAAAATTATATTAAGAAAATGTTTTTCTAGTCTAGACTGTGAGGGAGCAACCGACCACACAACATAGTGGGTTGTCGACCGACCATAGCTAAAAAGTTGTTCCATCAGGCATAATTGGTCAACTGGCCCTATGAAGGGCGATCGAACACTAGATGATAGAGAGTCGTTTTGGATTATTTTAAGATATTTTTTAATTTTATGAGACAATTTGAGAAAAACTTTGGAAATTTTATGATAACTAGAGGATAAAATTTTGATCTATGTGAGATTTAAATTGAAGACAGATGCCACATAAAGAAAGATACAATGGGAAGATGCAAGGTGAAGAATTGATAAAATGTTCGATCAAAAGTTTTGTAATATTTATTTTCTTTTCTCTATGATAGAACCATAATATTATAGTTATTTATTATATTGCTTCTAGCTTTGATTAATGAGATGCTTGTTTGCTTTATAATATGTTTTACCATGTATGTTTAACCATGCCACTCATTAAAATTGTTCATGCATGTTAACATAAGACCTTGTTTTCTAAAAAATTGAGTGGGAGAAGATTTTCAAATAGAGCACCTAAAGCCTCCATCATTGGTCTATAGGTGGCATTTGATGGTTTCGACACCTAAGAATGGGTGCTTTATGTATTGATTTAGATCTCCATAAAGATAATTTACTTTAATATGTTTTATCACTATTCACCCCTAGATGATAATTATAAATCATGGATAAAGTAATAGAAACAATGGTTAAATACTCAAATTAATTTTATTATTAACCTCCCTTGGGAGATATGTTAATAAAATTAATAGGCAAAGAAAACGATTATTAGTGTGTACTAGATCAGATGGATCTTAGATGGTATATAAAAATTAGATGGGATTCGTGTTTCTAATTGAACTTGACAAGTCTCTTCTAGGCGGATTGATGAGTTCTGAGTTAGGAATTATCATAGTAAGGTAGTGATTTTTTCAAGGTTTTGACACATAAACATATTATAAATGTTTGCTTGTATGTTTATGTTATCTTACTAAATTATTATTGTATGTTTGCTAATATTTGATATATGAAACTTTGCCCATAGAATCTAAAATGCATTATCATTGATACTTAACAAAAATACTTTAACTAGTGAGAATTATAATGATTGAAAAAGGAACCTGAACATTGTCCTAGCCTTTGAGAAACAGACATTCGTCTTAACCAGACCATGCCCTTCCATGCCTATTGGCGTATGATCGTTCGAGAGATGCTATGGATCAAGCCCGTATATATCATGGCTAGCATGAATAATGTGCTACAGGCTTAACATAAAGATCATGAAACTACGAGGTAGATCTTAGATAATCTTAAGAATATGTTTGGAGGCCAAGCCTTGATGAAGCGGCAAAGGGCTCTTTGGAAGCTTCTCAACTGCAAGTAAAAATTGAGGACATCTATAAAGGATCGTATTATGTTGGTCATTAAGGCTTAAACCCCTGAAACCGACATCAATGTTGAATCATAGATAACTATAGTTTTTGAGACTCTATCTAAGGAATAGACAAGATGTAATGCAATTGAGTTAATGAAGGAGTTCCAAGAGTTTGAAAATCTGATCAGGGAAGCTCTTGCTAGGGGTGAGCAAACTTGGTAGTTGAATCTAGTTCTAACTCTAATGGAAAGAAAGAAAAGGCCAAAAATAGGAAATCTTCTATTCTAGCAAAGGGCAAGAAGAAGAAGAAGAAGAATAAGAGGAACTTGAATAAGCTAAAGTGCTTCTTCTGTAAGAAGGTAGGGTACATGAAGAAAAATTGCAAGGACTTCCTAGCTAAAGGAGGTAAGTGCAAACTTCTGGTTATTAAAACTTGCTTAGTTGAAGAATCAAGTGACACTTGGGTTATAGATTCTAGAGTGACTAACCATGTTTTTGTTTCTCTATAAGGGTTCAAGGAAACAAGAAGTCTACTATTGAATAGTTCACGTTACAGATGGGCGATGGGACTCTAGTTTTTTGCTAAAGCGGTGGGAGGCATCCATCTTAATTTTGAGAGATTGTTTGTATGTTCCTAAACTTAAAAGGAATTTAATTTTTGTTGCTTGTTTATTTAAGGTTTCTTGTTCAATTTTTTTTAATAATAAAGTTATGATTAGTAAAAAAAATCTTTTATCCGTAGTAGATGGTTGCAAAACAACCTATATTTAATTAAACCTAAGATGGACTCACTACAAAATACTGAGATAAATGATAACTCTACATGGTTTAAAACTTCTCACTTTAATAAGACTTATCTTTGGCACTTACGATTAGGTCACATAAGCCTTAGTGGGATTCAAAGGTTGGTAAAGGATGGACCTTTAAGCAATTTAGAAATGGAAACCATACCATAGTGTGAATCTTGTTTAGAGGGAAAAATGACCAAAAGACCGTTTGGTTATAAGGGCAATCGAGCCAAAGGGGTTTTAGAATTTATGCATACTAATGTTTGTGGTCCCATAAACATCAAAGCATAAGGAGAGTACAAGTATTTCGCTACTTTTATTGATGACTACTCAAGATATAGGTATGTTTACCTTATGCATCATAAGAGTGAAACTTTTAACAAGTTCAAGAAGCTTCGTGCAAAAGCAGAAAAGCAATTAGGTAAGCCTATAAAATCACTTTGATCTAATTAAGGTAATGAATACCTCTCTGATGAATTCTTGGGACAGATCTGATAAAGAAACATTTGATGAACAATGAGATTTTATCCCAATCTACTACGCTTGGCACTCTGCTACAAAATGGATTAGATGAGAGAATAAATAAGACCTTATTGGCTAGGGTTAGTTTCATGATGAGTTATTCTACATTGCCAATATCTTTTTAGAGATATGCACTACAAACCGAATGTTATCTTTTAAATAATTTGCCTTCAAAATCAATTCCTAAAACTCCTCACAAGTTATGGATAGGTAGAAAGAAATTCTTAAACCATATTTGCAAATGGGGATATCCTGCCTATATCCTGGATAAGGCAGCGAAAAAGTTGGAAGCACGCCCAGAAGTGTGCCTATTTGTAGGATATCCAAAAGGGATGTAAGGTGATTATTTCTGTAACCCAAAAGAAAATAAAGTGGTTTCTACAAATGCAAGTTTCCTCTAGGAAAGTCACATGAACAACTTTAAGCCTCCTAGTAGAGTGCTACTCGAGGAGATGGTAAGCGATACGATCGCTCTAGCTATTTCAGTAGAAATTAATCCAATTAGTGTGGAAAAACCAGTAGAACAACAACCTAGAGAACTTCGACATAGTGGAAGGATCGAGCATCAACTGAAAAAGTATATGTTTAATGGTGAAACCTATTTAGTTAAACTAGTTGATCATGATAAGGATTCTTAAACTTACAAAAAGGCTATAGAGGATGTTGATTCAAAGCTCTAAACAGAAGCTATATACAGTGAGATGAAGTCTATGAAGACTAATTAAGTCTGTGAACTTATAGACCTTCCCGAAGGGGCCCATAGGATGTAAGTGGGTCTATAAGAGAAAGAGAGGCACAAATGAGAAAGGCGAGACCTATAAGTCTAGACTAGTTGCCGAGGGATACACATAAAAAGAAAGAATCGATTGCGTGGAAACCTTTTTGCCTGCAACCATGCTTAAGTCCATCTACATTCTCTTGTCCATTGCAGCCATTCTTGGTTATGAGATTTGGCAAATGGATATCAAAACGGCTTTCTTGAATGGCCATTTTGATTAGACCATTTATATAGTACAACCAGACAAGTTCAAAGCTATGGATCAATAGAATAAAGTTTGCAAGTTCCTAAAGTCTATTTATGGACTTAAGCAAACTTGTTGTTCCTAGAACATATGATTTGATCAAGTAATTAAGACTTATAGATACAATTAAAACATAGACAAGCCATCTATTTACAAACACATGAAGGATGGAAAAGTGGTGTTTCTACTACTATATGTAGATGACATTATGCTTATTGGCCATGACTTTAGGGTGTTATCATTGGTCAAAGTTTGGTTGACCAAGTAGTTTGATGTGAAGGACTTAGGTGAAGTTAATTATGCTCTAGGTATCTAAATCTTTTGAGATAGGAAGAACAAAATAGATTTATCCCAAGCTTCCTACATAGACAAATTTCTTGAGAAGTATGCAAGAAAGAATTTTGAGAATGGCAGGCAACTACCTAGGTTTGGAATTACTCTTTCTAAAAAACATTCTCCAAAATCTGATGAAGAAAGAGAATACATGAAGAAAGTGTCTTATGCTTTGGTAGTGAGTAGTCTTATGTTTGCTATGCTTTGCACACAAGATCAGGATAGTAAGTCGATTCTAGTTGGATCTAAGACCAAACCATCAGGTTGCAGTCAAGCATATTATCAAGTATTTGAGAAGGACAAAGGATCATATGTTGGTGTATTCTGGTAAGGATCTAACATCTCTTGGATGCAATGATTCAGATTTTCAATCCTATCTAGATTTGAGAATATCAACTTTAGGATCTGTGTTTACTTTGGAAGGAGGTGCCATAATTTTGAGAAGTATTAAGCAAGATTGAACTTCTAATTTAATGATGGAGGCCAAGTTTGTGGTTGCAATTGATGCTTCAAAAGAAGCAGTATGGCTCCACAAGTTCCATAGGGATCTTGAGGTAATTCGTAGTATGGATAAGTAGCTAACACTGTATTGTGATAACACTACAGTGATAGATAATGCCAAGGAACCAAGATTTCACAAGAAGAGTAAGCACATATATTGGAAGTATCGTGTGATAAAAGACTTCATAGAGAGTGGGCATGTCCCAATATGCAAGATCACATTCGAGGACAACATAGTTGATCCTTTCATGAAGACACTGCCAACGAAAGCTTTTGAGAAGCATGTAGATGCTATGGGGATGCGTAACATGTCACATTTACTCACTTACAGCAAGTGGGAGATTGTTAGATTAGATGCCCTAAGGATTAAATGATGTAATAGTTTTTGGAGACATTTAATCAATAAAGAGTTATGATAAGCAAATAAAAGTCTGAGACTATCAATCTAAACTATTAAAATCATGTACATGTTGGACGGATTATGCAAAAGACATGAACCTTAAGGTGATTGCCTAAATAAATAAGGTATGCAATCAAGGGAATAAAGTTAGGTGCATTATTCATATTAAGATTGTTATGTTATCTCCATCTTTAATGAGAAATGGCTTGTCTTAGTCATTGGAGTTAGACTTCACGAGTAGAAACATTGGTGTACATTCATTGGTGATAATATATTAAATTGGGACTAAAGTTGAATTGATTTTATTAATAGTTTCATCTGTTTAAATCAATTCACTTTAGACAATAATATTTATTGCATCTTAATCTTAAAATGAATCAATGGGTTCGTATTTTTGACTTGTATTTTTTTATGTACTAAAGGGTGACATCCTAAATTATATTTAGGTATGTATACCAATACATTAGAGACATGACTCTTGATTGATGTAGACTCATTATTCATATATATAGAATTCATAGCTCTTTTGTAGAGTTAATGATATTCTCTTATAGGTATTATCTTGTAATTGAAAAA
Source organism: Artocarpus hirsutus (assembly GCA_946598075.1). Lineage (NCBI taxonomy): Eukaryota > Viridiplantae > Streptophyta > Magnoliopsida > Rosales > Moraceae > Artocarpus > Artocarpus hirsutus. The sequence goes on from CAMOHE010046896.1 coordinate 14,696, forward strand.
CTAAAGCGCTCAAACTTTTGGATACATATTTGTAACCAATGGTCTATTATTTGTATAGGTAGTAAATTTGCCTATGGTGAGATAATAAAACATAAGATAAATATAATCGGGAAGATAAAATGAAATTTATTCTTAAGCTAACTATGAATATCTTATGGGATGTTATACATTATGATATGTCATAGACATTTAACTTATTGAAGTTTTGTAATTTATATATAGTTCAAGAGCTCAACTCTAAACTTTAGTGAAATAACTTTAGAGTTGATAATTATAAAATATACATATCAGGGACATATTATTTTATAATTATAGGAGCTTGATCTATATATGTCCATTAGGTCCCTTTTATTTTCTCACATATTTTCCTATAACAATACAGCTTATTTTTCCAATATATTAATAATTTATGTTAATTCTTAATATTGGCTTAAATTTCGTTGATTAGATTTATTTATTGGTTGAATTAATTCAAAATAAACATGTTGAATTATTTATATATATATATATTTGAATATGGGATTATATGTATATGATTGTTTTAATCAACAACTTCTCTATTAGGTTATTAAATTATAACTGAAGCTTTATGAAGGAGATCGAGTCAAATAAAGTAGGAATGATTCAATCGGTTCAAATCAGATGAATCGAATATCTCTGAGAGGCTAAAAAACACGTCTACCAGGTCAATACTAACTAGGCGATCGACTGCCATACACTAACACCCCCCCCCCCCCCCCCCCCTACACACACACACTTTATCTAGATACATGTTTGATGTGTTGTCACTTCTAGATTTGATTCTAATTTGAATTTTGAGATTGAATATAATAAGAATAAATGCCCAATAACTCCCTAAAAATAGGTAACATATTCCTATAATTTCATTATCATTATTAACATCAAGGGAGGTCACTTAAGAGGTTTTAGAGAGAGATTTTCTAGAGAAAGAAATTCTACTACTCTAACAGATTATTGTTCAACATCTAGACCAATAATTTTGATTTTTTTCTTGTGATTGAGGGGAGAGTTACCAAAGGAGAATTGAATAACATGTGCCCACTCACACTCCAATCATGGAAAAGATAATAGCGAAGAAAACTAGTTGGTTAAAGCTCATCTGATTGTGATTCTCAGTAATGGTTCTATCAAACTTTTTTTTTTATCAGATGTGCAATTTCAGTTCTAATATTAAATTAAAACTGAAGCTTTATGAATGATACTTGGGTCAATAAAGTAGGAATTATCTAATCAGTTCAAAGTAGGTAATTAGATAACTCTAAGAGACTGAAAAACACGTCTACCAGGTCAACACTGACTAAGCAGTCGACCGCCATTCACTGAGGGTGGTCGACCATCCCCACTTTTACAAATGCATGTCTCATGTGTTTTCACTTCAAGATTTAATTCTAATTTGAATTTTAAGACTAAATCTGATAAGAAAAGATGCCCAATAACTCCCCAAAAATAGGTGACATGTTCCTATGATTTCATTATCATTATTAACATCAAGGGAGGTAACTTAAGAGGTTTTAGAGAGAGATTTTCTAGAGAATGAAATTCTACTACTCTGAGAAATTATTGTTCAATATCTAGACCAATAATTTTGATTTTTCTCTTGGATTGAGGGGAGAGTTACCAAAAGAGAATTGAATAACATGTGCCCACTCACACTCCAATCATGGAAAAGAGAATAGCCAAGATGTCTTAACCCGCCTTTTCGGGCCATGATAAAACCCTTTCTTTCTTACTTTGGGGCAAAATTTAGGAAATTTTTTTTTAAACTAAAATAAATACTTCACTTACAATAATTTTGGTAACTCCCAAAACACTTTCACTCACTTATATTTACATCATTATTCTTACTTTTATAACTTTTTTTTTTCGTTCAAACATTTCATTTCAAATCAACTTAAAATATTCATAGTGGAAACAATCAATAGCGGACTCCATACCTGATCTGCACACATCATCCGTCCGCCAGCTCATCATTATTATTTATTCTGATTTTCTCATCAAAATACCTACAGCATGAAAAACTTAATAAGCTAACGCCTAGTAAGTCCCATAAATCCCACATAGACAATAAAATGAATGTATGATTCAATTATGCTTTCTTATAAACTTTCTTTGTCATCCTCATTTCTTATCTTTAACTAGGGCCCAAGTGTTTGTTTCATTGTGCAATTTCATTTAGGTCTATGTAACACTGTGACCATATTTTATCCTTTAAACTCCCGTTGTTTTGGGAGTCGATACGACACTCTTCTTAATTTCTGGTGTCTTATTTGCTAGTCCATTTAGTATGGTTGTCATACCATGCATGAAGTGATAATCACATGTTATCCATAATACATAAATCTATATGCATAGCATAGTACGCACAAGTATCTACTTTATATACATACATGTATTCATCATTGTACACCCAGGTACACAATATATTGTACAGAACAATACATAACATGTTATACACTCAGATATTCTAATCGTTTACACACAGGTATCGATTCTATACCTCTAGGTATTCATTTCATAGCAAACATACAAGTTTACATCATAATATATACCCTGATGTACATATACACACATTCTACACCCACAATTTCATACTGTAGGTGGGAAGGGTACTTACTTGTTTTGAGCACCGCAAAAATGAACTTCAGTTTCCTTTCTCCTAGACTCCTAGGCTCTTGTTGGCCAATTACAAAACTATTAGCCAATTCCAATACGTTTTATTACAAAACGTTTGTTACTTAATTATTTGAGCTATATAACTGTACACAACTCTACAAACACTGATTTTCTTATTTCTATCTAATTCTACCCTATCATCACTTATGAAGGGTGGGAATCTTTCTAATCACTTTCTTTTTTTATTTGAGACATTTCAGAGCAACTTGGATTATTCAGGCAAAAATAACGATTTTGCCCTCCGTGACCCTACTGACCTATCCAAGCTCAATTCGTTATTTTAACAAAAACAGCCACTTGTTAACTTTAAAAGTAATGTCCTAGTGGCTTGTATCTCTTTATTTCATACTTATGCCCCTTTTTCATAAAACTTTAAGGTTTAGCCCCTAAACCAAAAATTTTGACAATTTTGCTCCCGGGGCTAAAATTTTTATCTTTACACCAAAATTTCCTATTTTTCATAAGAAACATTTTTGCTTAAGGTACCATGCCTCAAATCATTTTGAAAAATGATATTTTTGCCATTTTAACACTTTTTCATTTTTAACAAATTCTTGAAAAATAAAAAACTCACAAACAATTGAGTTTTTTGATAAACCGTCCACAATGCTTAACAATTTCGTTAAGATCTATAACTTTTGTGTTTTAACTTTTCCCAAAATATCACTGTACAGGGATGTTTTTGCCATTTTCTAATTCTGCCAAGAAAAGAATTTTTCTTTCAATTTAGTCCCTAGGATGTTTTAGTCAAAATCCATTTCAAAATTGTAAATCTATCCATACAGAAACCATTTCATGCCTAAATCAAATTATTCTCATGCTCAAACCTCATTTTTGCAAAGTTTAACCTCAAATTTACAAAAAAATTATTTTTTGCAAAAACTAACATTTTGCACCATAAACCAAAATTTCACAGTCTAAACATGTCATTCATCATATTCACATGAAATTTCATCAAATATAAGCTCAAAAACTCACATGGGTTTGAGAGAATAAAAATCTAAACAAAATTCTTAAAATTTCAAAACTTTAAAACCCAAAACTTACCAAAATAGTTTCCTTTTGGTTTCTAACCTTCAAATTCCATTTGAACTCCCTTCTAAGCTTCCTTTTCATGCAAAAATATCATGGGTTAATTTTCCTCTTCAACCCATGAAAAATCCCTTAAAAACTCATTAAAAAGTTTAGGATTTTTACCTTAAATCTTGTGAAAACCCTTGAGTTTGCTTCTAAAACTTGTTTTGGGATTATTTTTGCAAAGTGTGAGGTTGAGAAATTTTTTTGAAGGTCTTCACAATGGTTGCCAAAACTTGGAGAAGAAGAAGGAAAGAAAATTTTTGTGATAAACTTGTAATAAATGCTTCCTAATCCACTTGATTACTTTACCGAGTAACCCTTTAGGTTACAAAGTGTCATCACATGATTGAGCCACCTTTTAGGGCTTGGTGGCCCAATAACAAACTAAAAAGTGTCCACTTAGTGGAGCTAAAAATTTACACTGTGTAATTTTTTCGCCATATAGTATTTTTCTTATACTGTCGTGGTCAAATTAGTGTATTTCATATCCTTAGACTGTAATAAAATATTTAACTTACTTTTCGTTCACTTTTGGAGGCCAAACATGACATTTTTTGTATCTGCGTTTTTATTTAGTAGTATTCTTATACTGCTTAGGCCTCCTTTTTATCCTTGATTAGGGTTTGGACAACCTCTATGTCCTATTTGCATTCTAGTCATCCTTTCGTTTATATCACAATTTTACAATTAATTGTGATATAAAATTTATTTTATGGGTATTATTTATAAATTTCTGAGTATTTCAACTCATAAAATCTGTATTTTACCATACCCAACATTGCATCACATTCACCGTGAAATTTGCAATCAATGCCGTTCATTCATACTTTATCGTAATTTTTACAATAATTACAATTTTTATAAAAATCACATTTTTAAAAGTAAATTCATTAATTAAACCCAATTAAATATTAGGTTTTATTAATGAAATTTTATCGGTCATTACAATCTACCCCCCTTAAGAATTTTCGTCCTCAAAAATCAAAACAATTCGGGGTAGCATTCCCTCATTTCATCCTCTTGTTCCCACGTTGCCTCTTCCACTTGCTGGTTGCGCCATAGAACTTTGATGAGAGGTATCTTCTTGTTCCTTAACTCATTTTCTTCTCGTGCTAGTATTTGAACCGGTTTCTCTTCATAGGACAGGTTCTTCTACACATCAATTTCCTCAGGCTGTAAAACATGCAAAGGATCCGGTACATACTTCTTTAGCATGGACACATGAAATATGTTGTGTACCGATGCTAGATTAGAGGGTAAGGCCAACTTATAAGCTACATTGCCTACCCGTTCTAAGATTTCAAATGGTCCAATGTATCTTGGGCCAAGCTTTCCTTTCTTTCTAAATCTAATCACTCCTTTCATTGGTGTCACTTGTAAGAAGACCAAATCCCCTACTTGGAATTCTAGGGGTCTTTGTCGCCGATCTGCGTAACTCTTCTAATGACTAAAGGCAGTTTCCATTTGTTGACGGATTAGTTTTACATCCTCCGTCGTCCTTTGCATGAAATTTGTAGTTGATAACGTATTTTCTCCTGTTTCATACTAATGCAGTGGCGATCTGCATTTCCTTTTGTAAAGTGCTTCATAAGGAGTCATTCCTATGGAAGCTTGATAACTGTTATTGTAAGTGAATTCGATCAACAGTAGCTTTTTGTCCCATTCTCCTTTGAAATCTAGCACACAGGCTCTCAACATATCTTCGAGGGTTTGAATGGTCCTTTCAGATTGACCATCCGTTTGAGGATGAAAAGATGTACTAAAGGTCAGCTTCGTTCCCATTGCTTGGTGAACGCTCCTCCAAAAATTAGAAGTAAACCGGCCATCTCGATCAGAAATGATAGATTTTGGGACTCTGTGATATCTAACTATCTGGGCTACATATAGTTCAGCTAGTCTTTCCACAGAGCTGTTGAGTTTGATGGGTAAGAAGTGAGCTGATTTCGTCAATCTATCAACGATTATCCAAATAGCATCGTGTCCACCCGTGGTTTTGGGTAATCCGGTTGCCAGATCCATAGTTATCTGGTCCTATTTTCATTCCAGAATTTTGATCTTTTGTAATAAACCTGCCGACCGTTGATGCTCGGCTTTAACCTTCTGGCACGTAAGACATTTGGCGACAAACTGTGCGACATCGTTCTTCATTTCGTGCCACCAATAGTGCTCCTTTAGATCTTGGTACATCTTGGTAGCTCCTGGATGAGCCACGTATGGTGCTTCATGAGCTTCCTCCAATACCTGCTTCTTTAATCCTTCATCATTGGGAATGCAGACTCTGCCCTTACAACGGAGGATACCATCTTTCAAGATACTAAATTTTGTTTCTTTGTTCTCAAAAACCTCATTTCTAGCTTTGAATAGCGACGGATCTACTTCTTGTCGCTACTTTAAGTTCTCCAAGATAACAGGTTGAAAGGACAAATTGGCTAATCTTCCAGTAACTTGCTCTATTCCTACTTCTATTAAGTCCTTCTGAAGAGGTTTTGACATCAACTGCATCATCGCAAGCGAAGATATTGTTCTATGGCTAAGGGCATCAGCTACTCAGTTAGCCTTTCCCAAGTGATACAGAATTTCATAGTCGTAGTCTTTAACTAATTCTAGCCACCTTCACTGTCTCATGTTGAGCACCTTTTGCGTGAAGATATACTTCAAACTCTGATGGTCCGTATAAATTTTGCACTTAGCTCCATACAAGTAGTGATGCCATATCTTCAACGCAAATACAACCGCTGCCAACTCTAGGTCATGCGTCGGATAATTCCTTTCATGATCCTTTAATTGTCGGGATGCGTAGGCAACCACCTTTCCATTTTGCATCAATACGGCTCCTAGTCCTATTTTCGATGCATCGCTGTAGATCACAAAATTTCCTTGGTCTAGATCAGGTATTATCAGCACTGGTGCACTTGTAAGTCACCTTTTTAATTCTTTGAAACTTTCTTTCGCACTTCTTAGTCCATTCATACTTTGCTACTTTTCGTGTAAGTGCAGTGAGTGGTGCTGCAAGTCAGGAAAATCCTTCTATAAAACATTGATAGTAACCTACTAAACCGAGAAAACTTTTGACTTCAGTTACACTTTTCGGGGTAGGCCACTTATTCACTGCTTCCACTTTGGAAGGATCCATGGATACTCCGTCCTGTGTCACCATGTGTCCAAGGAAATGAACCTTCTCTAACCAAAACTCACATTTGGAGAACTCGGCTTACAGTTGATGCTCTCGCAATAATTGCAACGCAATCCTTAAGTGCTCCTTATGTTCTTCTGGCGTTCTTGAATATATGAGAATATCGTCGATAAAAATGATGACGAACTTATCGAGGTATTCCTTGATAATCTAGTTCATAAGATCCATCAAGGCTGCTAAGGCATTGGTCAGTCCAAATGGCATGACGCAGAACTCATAATACCCATAACTTGTTCAGAACGTCGTCTTCGGTATATCTTCTTCTTTAACTTGAAGTTGATGATATCCTGAGCGTAGATCAATCTTTAAGAATACTGACGCTCCTTTCAGTTGATCAAATAAATCATCGATCCTTGGGAGTAATCACTTGTTCTTAATCGTGACTTTGTTCAGTTCTCGATAATCAATACACATTCGTAATGTTTCATCCTTCTTCTTGACAAATAAAACAGATGCCCCATGGGGAATGACTTGGTCAGATGAACCCCTTGTCCAATAACTCCTTTATTTGCGCCCGAAGTTCCTTGAGTTCCCCTGGAGCCATTCGATATGGCACCTTTGAAATAGGGGCTGTGTCGGGCGTCAATTCGATCTCAAATGAAATCTCCTGTTCTGGTGGCAAGCTTGGCAACTCGTCGGGAAACACATCAATGAATTCCCTTACCATGGGAACATTCTCTAGTCCTAACTGAGCTTCTTGATCTTTCCTTATCAAATTCACCAGATAACCGGTGCATCCATTTTCTAGCATTTTCCTTGCCTTCAATATTGAAATCATTGCCTTAGGAGCTTTAGGGGTCTTCCCGAAATACACAAACTTTTCACTTTTAGAGGGTCAAAACCTAACCTTGCGGTGTCGACAATTAATCTTAGCCATGTACTTCCCCAAGAAATCCATTCCTAGGATGACATCGTAATCTTGCATATCGATTATTATCAAATCAATATACAATTCCCTTCCACAAATGATTATTGGTACATGATGTAACCAATAATCAACATTCAATACCTTCCCAGAAGGTAGTGCAACTCTAAAGGTTTACTCTATCCTATCTCCTTTACTTCCTATTCGTTTTGCAAACTTAAGTGATGCAAACGAATGTGTTGCTCCAGAATCAAACAAAACATATGCATTATTGTTGGCAATAGAAAACTGACCCTTGAGTGACACTAGGGCCTTCAATCTGGGCTTAAACTTGGACCGCATGCAACTAATTCCCTTGAGGCCTTTGCTGAGTCTGATTGTTCTGACTTTGGGGATTAGAAAAACAATTTTTGGCATAGTGCCCTTATTTTCGATAGATATAGCACTTGTTTGTGCCAGCCTTGCATTCCCCTGCATGTCTCTTCCCACATTGACTGTAAAGGGGTTTGTTATTTCCTCCATCATTAATCCTCTTCTGGGGTTGACCCTTTGGATTCTTTGCACTGCTCACGTTCCATTTCCTTTTAGTGTTAACATTACGGCTACGTCCCACTAGAGGGTTCAGGGACGACCCTTGACCTAAGGTACCTCCTTGTCCTTTCACCTAGAAAATTTGACTTTGCTTGGCCAAGGCTTTCTCCTCCTTTTGAGCTTTGAAAATCCTGGCTCTTTCCTCTTTATCACGGGCAATTCTAAACTCAGCTCTGGTCACCCGTTAATGCAATCTTCCACAACCTTGGGAGCTTGCCTTCCATTATCAACCACAAGGGCAATGTCGGTTCTAAACGTTCTCATCAATCGCCTAATTCGTCCTGATCAGTAGGTACTAACTTGGAACAAAGCCGTGCTAACTAATTAAACCTCTTTACAGCATCAACTACAGATAGGTTACCTTGCTTGAAATTATTGAATTCTTCTTGTTAGGCCACCATGGTTTTCACATTAAAATAGGCCCTTTCGAATTCTCCCACAAAATCTGACCATGACATGTCGTCAACATTTCTTCTACGTTCTACAGACTCCCACCATCTCCTGGCATCTTTAGTGAGAGAGAACGAAGCGCATAGGACCTTCTCATGGTCACTAAGCCCCATAAATTTCAATATCCTTTTGATACCCGTAAGCCAGTCGTCAACCTCTAGTGGGTCTGTGGATCCATCAAATTCTAGAGCCTTCATCCTCTAAAATCTTTCATAAAATTTGGTAGTGGGTGCTACCGGAGCAACTGGGACTGCTCGATCCCCTTGTTGTGGTGGTGGTACTAGGGGTGGCGTGTCCATACGTGCTGGTGGTACGGGATTCTGGTTAGCTAATTGTTCCCGTAAACCTTACATTTCTCGCTCCTGAGCATGGAGCTTCTGTTGCAGTTCCATAATCATGGCCACTAAATCCGGATTCATCGGTCCTCCGGGTGTATCCACCATCAATATTAATCGTTACATACCTTATCGTATAATTTCATTACGATGTTAGCACATGCTATTAACTTAATAGCATCCAATCAATAAGTCATATATTTAAATAACATAAATACATGCAACATACACAATTACATGAACTCAATATCTTGCTTTATGCACTTCATTTCGTTTACTTTGATACATTTCATTTCATGAACCTTTTTCATTTCTTTTTTACATTCTTCATAACAGTACATGCATAACCAACATGCATCATACATACTTTCTTTCTTTCCATACATACACTATTCATATCATTTTTGGGAGCAGTTATCACTTCCGGCTACATATACCCTATTGCTGGGAAGCATACCACTTGCCAGACATACATGCATATACAAAAGCCACAAGGCTCAAAACAATACTAATCCCTTATCTATGTACATTAGACTACACAAAAGTCTTCATAAATTCTTTTTAGTCAGACTCGACCCCTGACATATCACTTTGGTCGAGATCCTCCTCGGGATCATCTTCTTTTTCTTCATCCGAGTCAGTAGATTCGTCATCACTGGCAATTATGACTTCGGGAGGCTCAAGCTCTTCATCATTGTAATCACCATCATCATCATCATCATCATCATCATCATCGTCATCCTCTACCATATGCGCTGGGGGATCTTCCAAAGGTGTGACCACATTCTATTCTGAGTGTAATACCGCCATAAGGAAGTCGTGGACACTGATAAAGTTTCCTGGATATTGTATTTGCTGTTGAACTGCATCAGGTAGATCTCTCCAAACAAGATCGCAGATGCATCGTAAGGGTATTTTTGGGGGTATCAATGGCATAATAGTTCGGTGAAACCTCAAAATGTAGTGATCTATTGGCTCACCTACATATCTTCCCTAGACTGGTTCTATTCGTAGGTACAACCTACGTCGTCAATCTGCCCACAACATCGGAATCATTTGGACATTCATGGCATCTACTCGGGGTACGGGTGCGAACTCTACTTGAATCTGTCTTCTAAAACCCTGCCAGTCTTTTGGTCACTCATCAGGTGCAATCCTTAACCACCATACTAGTGCTTCCATCAACAACAATCCGAAAGCTAATAGCACCTGGAGGTTGGGTGGCGTATGGCAAGCATCAAAAATCACCTCAACCACATGAAGCCATTCGGTCAGCACCATAGATTGTCAACTCCCATAGTATCATGGTGGCATCGCATCTTGAAAAGCAATACTTGCTCTTCAATCGGCCTCCATGTCACGGTTAGGATGCGGCTCTGCCATATACTATATTTATTATCGAAATTAACACAACAATGCCATACATAACAATACTGAACATTCTTATACTTAAAATCAAACTAACTTACTTGATCTCTAGCAATGGAGCAGACGACAGTGTGCAGTAGGATGGCAAGATTTTCGTTCTGATACCAATTGTCACAACCCGCCTTTTCGGGCTATGATAAAACCCTTTCTTTCTTACTTGCAAAATTTAGGAAAATTTTTTTTTTAAACTAAAATAAATACTTCACTTACAATATTTTTGGTAACTCCCAAAATACTTTCACTCACTTATATTTACATAATTATTCTTACTTTTACAACTTTTTTTTTCGTTCAAACATTTCATTTCAAAACAAATTAAAATATTCACAACGGAAACATTCATTAGCGAACTCCATATCCGATCTACACACATCATCCGTCCGCCAGCTCATCATTATGATTTATTTTGACATTCTCGTCGGAATACCTTCAGCGTAAAAAACTTAATGAGCTAAAGCCCAATAAGTCCCATAAATCCCACATGGACAATAAAATGAATGCATGATTCAATTATGCTTTCTTATAAACTTTCTTTATCATCCTCATTTCTTATCTTTAACTAGGGCCCAAGTGCTCGTACCATTGTGCAATTTCATTTAGGTCTACGAAACACTGTGACCATATTTTTTCCTTTAAACTCCCCTTGCTTCGGGAGTCGGTACGACACTTTTCTTAATTTCTGGTGACATATTTACCAGTCCATTTAGTATGGTTGTCATACCATGCATGAAGTGATATTCACATGTTATCCATAATACATAAATCCGTACGCATAGCATAGTACGCACAAGTACCTACTTTATATACATACATGTATTCATCATTGTACACCTAGGTACACAATATATTATATAGAACAATACATAACATGTTATACACTCAGGTATTCTAATCATATACACACATGTATCGATTCTATACCTTTAGGCATTCATTTTATAGCAAACATACAAGTTTACATCGTAATATATACCCTGATGTACATATACACACATTCTACACCTACAATTTCATACTGTAGGTGGGAAGGGTACTTACTTGTTTCGAGCACCGCAAAAATCAACTTCAGTCTCCTTTTTCCTAGACTCCTAGGCTCCTATTGGCCAATTACAAAACTATTAGCCAATTCCAATACGTTTTATTATAAAACATTCGTTACTTAATTATTCGAGTTTTATAACTATACACAACTCTGTAAACACTGATTTTCTTATTTCTATCTAATTCTACCCTATCGTCACTTACGAAGGGTGGAAATCTTTCTAATCACTTTCTTTTCTTATTTGAGACATTTCAGAGTAACTCGATTTGTTAGGGCAAAAATAACGATTTTGCCCTCCGTGGCCCTACTAACCTATCCGAGCTTGATTTGTTATTTTAACAAAAACAGCCACTTGTTAACTTTAAAAATAATTTCCTAGTGGCTTGTTTATTTTACACTTATTCCCCTTTTTATAAAACTTTACGATTTAACCCTTAAACTGAAAATTTTGACAATTTTATCCCTAGGGCTAAAATTTTTTTCTTTACACCAAAATTTCCTATTTTCATAAGAAACATTTTTGGTTAAGGTACCATACCTTAAATCATTTTGAAAAAATGACATTTTTGCTATTTTAACACTTTTTCATTTTTAACAAATTCTTGAAAAATCAAAAACTCATAAATGATTGAGTTTTTTTTACAAACTGTCCATGATATTAAACAGTTTCATCGAGATCTACAACTTTTGTGTTTTAACTTTTTCCAAAATCTCACTATATAGGGGTGTTTTTGGCCATTTTCTAATTCTACCGAGAAAAGAATTTTTCTTTCAATTTAGTCCCTAGGACGTTTTGGTCAAAATCCATTTCAAAATTGCAAATCTATCCATACATAAACCATTTCATGCCCAAATCAAATTATTATGATGCTCAAACCTCATTTTTGCAAAGTTTAACCTCAAATTTACAAAAATATCATTTTTTGCAAAAACTAACATTTTGCACCATAAACCAAAATTTCATAGTCTAAACATGCCATTGATCACATTCACATGAAATTTCATCAAATATAAGCTCAAAAACTCACATGGGTTTGAGAGAATAAAAATCCAAACAAAATTCTTAAAATTTCAAAACTTTAAAACCCAAAACTTACCAAAATAGCTTCCTTTTGGTTTCTAGCCTTCAAATTCCCTTTGAACTCCCTTCTAAGCTTCCTTTTCATGCAAAAATACCATGGGTTAATTTTCCCCTTCAACCCATGAAAAATCCCTTAAAACTCATTAAAAAGTTTGGGATGTTTACCTTAAATCTTGTGAAAACCCTTGAGCTTGCTTCTAAAACTTGTTTTGGGGCTATTTTTGCAAAGTGTGAGGTTGAGAAAATTTTTTGAAGGTCTCTACAATGGCTGCCGAAACTTGGAGAAGAAGAAGGAAAGAAAATTTTTGTGATAAACTTGTAATAAATGCTTCCTAATCCACTTGATTACTTTACCAAGTAACCCTTTGGGTTACCAAGTGTCATCACATGATTAGGCCACCTTTTAGGGCTTGGTGGCCCAATAACAAGCTGAAAAGGGTCCACTTAGTGGAGCTAAAAATTTACACTGTGTAATTTTTTTGCCACGTAGTATTTTTCTTATACTGCTATGGTCAAATTAGTGTATTTCCTATCCTTAGACTGTAATAAAATATTTAACTTACTTTTCGTTCACTTTTGGTAGCCAAACATGACATTTTTTGTATCTGTATTTTCATTTAGCAATATTCTTATACTACTTCGGCCTCCTTTTTACCCTTGATTAAGGTTTGGACAACCTCTACGTCCGATTTGCATTCTAGTCGTCCTTTCATTTATATCACAATTTCACAATTAATTGTGATATAAAATTCATTTTATGGGTTTTATTTACAAATTTCTGAGTATTTTAACTCATAAAATCTGTACTTTACCATACCCAACATTGCATCACATTCACCGTGAAATTTGCAATCAATGCCGCTCATTCATACTTTATCATAATTTTTACAAAAATTACAATTTGTACAAAAATCATATTTTTAAAAGTTAATTCATTAATTAAACCCAATTAAATATTAGGTTCTATTAATGAAATTTTCTCAATCATTACACAAGGAGACTAATTGGTTAAAGCTCTTCTGAATATGATTCTCGATAGCAATTTTATCAAACATTTTTTTGCTGTTAGATGTGCAGTTCTAATTCTAAGAGGTACATAAGATCTGTAATTGATTTATCGCATATAGCATGTCTAACTCGTTTATGGAAAATATTTTTGAAAAAATTTAAAATTTGCTACGTACTACTTTTCTAACACTAGCCGTCCCACACCCACCTGACAAGTTGGGTCCATGTCATTAACCCGGCTGACAATTTGGGTCCACGTCATTATCCCGCCCTTTAGGGGGTTCAACCTACTTGCCAAAACACCAATGTGCATGGGCTGCGGTTTGGTTATTTTAGCAGCCAGTTCAACCCGACCTGACCCAATCCTCAATTTTTTATTTTAGTTTTTTAGTCACTAAAGGACCTTAAGTCCTAAAACTTCAACTGAAGACACTTTTCTGTAAAAACACTTTTCTTCTCTCTATTGCCTTCCCTTTCCCTCAACATTACACTAGCAAGCATATAAAGTTTAGTGCATACTGCAACTATTATGGGAATTCTAGTTGAAGAGAAACTGATCATGGAGTGTTGATTAGTGAAGGGTGCTGAAAGCAAGTTGACGCTTTTTCTATAGTACCTAGTGTCAATACTTTTATTGTAGGAAAAATTAAGCTAAAAGAATGCTAAAAAAGAAGATTCAATAGGCACACTAAGGATTGAGTGGCTGCTTTTTGAACTTTTAGTATAGATTCAAGTTGCATTTCTTTCTTTGAATTTGCTACGAGATTCTAACAATTGACAGAGAAACAATCTCGGTTGAATATGGTAGTACCTTTTTTCTCACCTCACTTTTCCTGGTCCTCATGGAAATAATAGATCGTTACCACCCCTGCCTTTTTTTTTTTTTTTTTTTAATCTTAGAAAAAGCATTTGCTTTGCTCAGTCCTTTCTCGCAAGTTGCAAGACTAGAAAATTTACGCATAGAGATGGAATTTTTATAGGATTTGAGTCTTTTCTAATTTCTATTTCATTTTTAAGTAGTGTCACTTTCATTACTTTGGTTTGGAAATAAATCATGAAACATGTTTTGTTTTATTAAAGCATTGCCTTTACGTTCATTTAAAAAAAAAATTGTGCATGTGTGTGTTTTTATATGTGAAAAAGACTCAAAAAAAATACATTGGGCCAATTGTATAAGCCCAACTCAGCTAACCTACGAAAACCATTTGCACCAGCCTGTAAACCGCTTGCAAACCACTCGCAGCTCCAAGGGCGGTCTACGGTTTGCCATTTCGCCAACCTACCCTTCAAAAAATCCAACTTGCACCTGTCCAAAACCGCCAACCTGCCCACATTTTTGCCACTAGTAAACGACATTGGAATGCTATAAAATGGATTTTCATATATATAAAAGGACCTATTGGTACTGGTTTTCTTTATATGAAAGCTAATAACTTTGACCTGCCAGCTTTTGGCTTTGTAGATTCTGACTATTGCAAGTGATCTTGACATAAGAAGTTCTCTTATTGGTTTCATATTCTCAATTTTTAGAAACACAATTAGTTGAAGAGCATCATTGCAACATATTGTTGCTCTTTCAACTATGGAGGTAGAATATGTTGCCATTACTAAAGTAGTGAAAGAAGCTCAATAGATCAAAGGGATAATGAATGAATTAGGACTATCATAGAATCACATAAATACATTCTATGATAATCAAAGTGCAATTCATATTAGTAAAAATCCTATGTTCCATGAGCGTACTAAAGATTTTGACATAATACTCTGTCTGATTAGAGACATTATGATATGTCATAGATGGTTAGCTTATTGGAGCTTTGTAATTTTATGTAGTTCGAGAGTACAGCTCTAAGATTTTGGTAGAGTAGTATTAGAGTTGATAATTATAAAATATATATCTAGGATATTGTATTTTATAATTATAGAAGCTTGATCTATATATGTCCATCAAGTTCTCTTTGCTAGCTCATAATAAATCCCGTAATAATACGGCGTGTTTTTCCTACATATTGATAACTTATGTTAAATTATTAGATTTGCTAAAATTTGATAAGAGTGGATTTAATAATTTATAGTTTATCATTTGAATTAATTTTGTGAATTAATTTAAGATAAACATGTTGAATTATTTGTATAATATTTTATTTACTATGAGATTATCTATATATGACTGTTTTAATCAAATAACTTCTCTATTGGGTCATTTAAATTAAACTTATGCCCTATCTAAGATTCCCTAGTGAAAATAAGATATTATGAGGATTCTAGATTATAGCATATCTTGTAGGCCAATGGAAAAGTTTGGTAGGCCGATGGCTAATCTAGACTTGAATTTTGAGGCCTAATTTAATAAGGCTTATCGTCAAATTTGACCACTATAAATTGTGGTTGAGTTTTCTTTATTATTTAGATTATTTGAGAAGCATAGAGTAAGTATTCTAGTGAGAGAAACAATGAAACTCCCTCAACACTATTGTTTAACATCAAGAACCTTAGCTCTAGGTTTTCTCAAGTGGTTGGAAGGAGAGTCATTGAAGGAAAAGCTATACGACGTATTGTTAGACATATATGCCCTAAGGAGTAAAAATGTAATATGTTTTTTGAGACATTTTTAATCAATAAAGAGTTTATTTATTATTCATATACCAAATTGTTGTCCTCTTTAGATTCATATTTGTTGGATTATGATATGTAAACAAAATTCTAAGACTGTCGATTTAAGCCTTTAAAATTAGGCATATAATGGACAGATTATGTGAAAGACATGTTCATAAGATCCGCAATTGAGGGAATAAAGTTATCCGCTTTATTCATGCAAAGATTGTTATGTTGTCTATATCCCTAATGGGAGATGGTTTGTCTTGGCTATTAGAGGTGGACTCCACGAATAGAAACATTAGTACATTATCATAGGTGATCGGGACATAAAGTGTAATTGATTTAGATCAATAATTCTGTCTCGGCAAATCAATTAACTTTAGACAATCATATGTGTTGTATCTTAATCCTAGATGAATAGTGGGCCTATTGTCTTGACTTATGTCTTTTGATGTACCAAAGAGTGACATCTACAGTTTATGTTGGTACGCATGTCAATACATTTTAGACGTGACTCTTGATAATGTAGACCTGTTATTCATAGATACAGAATCCATAGCTCCTCTTTAGGAGTCAATGCTATCCTCTTATCTATGTTATCTTGTAATTGAAAGATTGGAGCACTCAACCATTTGGATACATAGGTGTAACCGAATGGTAATCGTCTTTAGATAATAAGTTTTCCAATAGTAAGATAATAGAACATAAGAGAAAAATAATTGAGAAAATAAGATAGAATGTATCCTTAAGCCGATTATGGATATTCTATGGGGATACGATACATTATGATATGTTATGGACACTTAGCTATTAGGGCTTCGTAATTTTAAATAATTTGATAGTGTAGCTATAAGCTTTTGGTGGAGTAGCGTTAGAGTTGACAATTATGAAATATATATCTAGGATATTAGGTTTCATAATTATCAGGAGCTTGAACTAGAAAGATCCATCAAGTCCTCTTTGCTAGCTTATAATAAATCATGTAACAATACGGCATACTTTTTTAATAAATTATTGACTTATGTTAAATTATTGGATTGGCTAAAATTCAATAAGATCAAATAATTCATGTTTGTTTATCGGTTGAATTAATTTTGTAAAATTTAATTCAAGATAAACCAGTTGAATTATCCAGAACATTTATTTTCTTAGAGATTATCTAGATATGGTTATTTTAATTAGATAAATTCTCTATTAGGTTATTTAAATTAAAACTGAGCATTATCTAAAGAATCTTGTGTGGGAAATAAAAGATTCACGAGGATTATTTATCGTAAGCTCAGTAGGCCGATCTTCAGCTTCGGCCTGCTAATGGAGTCAGTTCGGCCTGTCGACCGAACGATAATCTAATCACACATTTTTACATAATTTTATCAGATATTGATCTAGATTTAAATTTTTGAGGCCTAATCTGAGAAGGACCCAACCTATATAAATAAGGAGTGAGACTTCATAGTTATAGAGATCAGTTGAGAGATCAAGAGTAAGCACTTTATTTTGTGAGTCTCTGAAACTCCCCTACAGACCTATTGTTCACAAATCACAAATAATAGTTATAGGTATTTCTCAATTGGTTGGAAGGAGAGTCATCGGAGAAGAGTTTTAGACGTGCGCCCACATGCACTCTGATCATAGATAAAGAATTGCAAAGAAAACTAGTTGGTTGAGGCTCTTCTAGAACGTTCTTTTCTTCATCGATTGTAGGAGCTCTTCAGTAAATAAAGTTAGTAAGATCTAGTTAATTCATGCATATAATGTGTCAAACTTATGTTATAAAAAAAAACTCTAATTAAAATTTTTAAAATTTTCAACAATTGGTATCAAAGCCATGGTTTTTATATAAATTTACGAGCTTGTGATCATGCTATATGTATAAATTATATGGTCTTGATCTTTCCTATGCTTGAATTTAATTTTTTTGAAGAGCTGGCACTCTAAGGTTTCTATATATTTATGTTGTTATGGAATATATGGTGAATGTTTATTAATTAATTATGGTTGATTAAATTATTATTTAATTATTTATTTATTATTTAATTTATATTGGTTATGGTTCCTTGGAGGTTAGAATGTGTATCTAGGTTTTTTCATGTAATTAGGATGGCGGTCTATCATCACTATCTAGGAATTATTATTTAATTTAAAATTTTTAAGAATTTTGTGATTAAATAATCATTCGGACAAGACGGATCTAGAAAATAGATGATAGCGTTCCACAGGTATTTCCTGAGTCTCTAATTTTATGTTTTTAAATTGTTGAAAATAATATTAAAAACTACATAAAAAGTGTATTTTTTGGAAAACAAGAATTTAGCTCGGTCGATTGGCCGAACCCTCAGGATCGGTGGGCTGATGGTCGTAGATCGGTGGGCTTGACCTTGGGTTTGATAGGGCGTCCGTGATGCAGAATTCTAACAGCTCTAGCGGCAGGCCAAACTTTCAGGTTTGGTAGGCAGATTACACAAATCGGCATGCTAGCAAAGAGCAATGGATTTTTAAAAAAGGTGCATTTTTCAATGCAATTTTGATTTTATTGTTCAATTTTGAGAAACATTAAATTTGGATATAACTGAAAATATGAAGTATTTGATCTATGAGGGATTATAGACTTGAAGATGGATAATACATAAAGAAGGATATAATTTGAAGATTCAAGGATGAAAAATCAATAATTTGTTTTGATTGATCTCTTGTAATCTTCAATTTCTTTTCTCTAGGATGGGACCATAATATTACAGGCATTTTGCTTGTGGCTTTGCATGATTGCTTTGCTTGTCTACATTATAATATAAATTGCTATGTATATTGATAACATGTCATATAAAATAGGGAGTGCTACTCATTAAAAATTGTTCATGCATGTTTTTAAAATAAAACCTTGATTTTCAAAGATTAAGTGGGAGAAGGTTTTTGAAAAGAGGACCTATAGCCTCCATTGTTGGTCCATAGGTAGCACATGGTGGTTCCGACTCTTAGGAAAGGACTTTATCATGTACCGGATTGGATCTTCAAGAGGATAAGGTATTTTTGTATGATTTATCATTGCACACCCCAGTGGTGATTATAAATTATGGATGACATATTGAAACGATGGTTAAGCACCCATGTTAATTTTATTATTAACCTCCCATAAGAGCTCTGTTAATAAAGTTAATGGCCAAAGAAACAATTATTAATATATGCTAGATCATACGGGTCCTGAATAGCATATATTAATCAGGAGAGGATTTGTGTTCCTAATTGAATTTGGCAAGTCTTCCATGGGCAGCTTGTTGAATTATGAGTTGAGAATTATCGTTGTAAGGTTATGATATTTTCAAGATTTTAACACATAAACACATTGTATGTTTTACATTATTGTATTATTTTACTAAATTATCATTGTATTTACTCTTTATTGTATATTAAAAATGTCTAAAAATGCTTTATCATCGATACTTGACAAAAACCTATTAACCGATGAGAATTTTAATGATTGGAAACAGATCCTAAATATCTCATGTCCTTTGAGAAATTGAAATTTATGCTTACAATTCCGTGTAATAAGCAAATGCAAGCGTATAATTTCTGGAAGGATGCTAATGATCAAGCCTACTGTTATGTTATGGCAAGCATGAATAATGCACTTCAAGCTCAACATGAAGATTATGAGACTGCGAACCAAATCTTGGATAATCTTGAAAACATATTTGGAGACGAGGTCCTAACAAAACAACAAGGGACTCTTTAGAAACTTCTAAACTATAAACAAAGACCAGAGACATCTGTAAAGGAGCATATGATGTTGGCCATGGGTTACCTCGCTAAGGCTCAAACCAATGAAGTTAACATTGATGTTGAAACACAGAGAACTATGGTCTTTGGGACTCTATCTAAGGAATTTATTTCGTTTAGAGCTTTATTTAATTTAAGCAATAAATAGGATATGACCTTGATTGCGTTAATGAAGCAATTATAGGAGTTCAAAAATCTGATCAAGGAAAGTCCTACTGATGGTGGGTCCAACATGTAGCTGTCTCTGGTTCCAATCCCAACCTTAGGAATGAAAAGAAGCAACGGGCTAAGAACAAGAAGTCTTCTATTTCTACAAATGGTAAGAATAAGAAGAAGAGAAAGAAGAACCCAAAGAAGCTCAAGTGCTTTTTCTATAGAAAGGTCGAGTACATCAAGAAGAATTACAACGACTTCCTTTCCCGAGGAGGTAGGTGTGATCTTCTAGTTATTGAAACTTGTTTGGTTGAGGAATCCAATGACACTTGGGTCATAGAATCTAGAGCAACTAATCATGTTTGCGTTTCTCTATAGGGGTTCAAAGAAACGTGAAGTCTGCTACATGAAGACATCATTCTTCATATGGGCAATGGATCCTTAGTATTGGCTAAAGCAGTGGGAGACATCCATCTTTACTTTGATAATTATAAGTGTTTAATTTTGTGAGATTGTTTTTATGTTCCTAAACTTAAGAGGAATTTAACTTATATAGCTTGTTTATTTAAAGACTCTTATGTAGTTTCTTTTAATAAAAAAGTTAGTTTGTAAAAACAAATCTTTTCCTTGTAATGGATAGATACAAAATAATCTATATTTTATCAAACCAAAGATTGACTTACTGTTGAACACTAAGTTTAATTACAATAACTATAAAACACTTAAAACTTTTCACTCTAATAAGACTTATCTTTGGCATTTGCAGCTAGGTCATTCTAACGACCCTCCTTACGTGGCCGTTACTTAACTTCATAAACATACTTTTGATTAAATTACTCGATTTTTGCAGGAATTTTTTTTTAATCCTTTTTAAAAGTTAACCTTAACTATTCTATCTTAAAATTATTATTATATTTTATTATTATTGTTATTGTCATTTTATTTCATTTTTACTTGTATATATATATATATATATTACTAGTTAATTAGTAACATAACGATAATTTCAAAATATATATATAGTAGCGAAATTTCAAAGTTATATACAAGACTTGTGAGTCAAAGTCATTTAAACAGTCATCATCAAAACAGATATCAAATAGTTATTAACATAGTTATCAAAACATAAGTAAAAATCTAAACGCGTGGTATCCATTTCCCATATCTCCACTTGATCGTCTGCCTCTTCACTACCATCCATTAGGCATTATTGACTGGTTGCTTACCTACAGTATGAATATTTTTGGATAAGCTTTCGCTCAACAAGTAGGAATAGTAACTCACAAAACGTTTAAATAGCATGTAATCATATGTATTAACTAAAAATGCATGACCCATATTATGCTCAGTTATGAACTTGTCTTATTAATTAATCGGGCCCGAACAGTCGTACCGATTGCGTGTGATCAATAGGATGTTAGGGTTTGCAAGGTCCCAATAACACCGTGACCAATTATAATTTATTACTTTAACATGGAGCCTTCCCTTGGGTCAAGAGGTTGGTACAACTTTCTAGGTTAATTCTTCATTTAAGTTTCACTAGTTATTTTAGTGAACATGAAATATGACATGGCATATCATACTTAAAGCTTAACATGCTTGTAACATATTGAAAACCTTTATTTTAAACTATTCATACTATAAGCGAGATTCCTACTTACCTGTATCAGTGAAGTAGACTCCTTTATCAATTCAGAGTTCCTCTTTCTCTACTAAATAAATCTGTATAAACACCCATTATGAGTGTGTGAGAATTTCCCATTTTAGGCTATTAAATTTTTTTAACATAATTGCAAGAATTTGATCATTTTGTTAGATCACGAATACCTTTATCAATCGATCTTGAGTTGCCCCATTTCTATTATAAAGATTAATTTTACTAAATCCTCATAATATTTAAACTTTTCCTTAATTGCCATATGTTCATATCTATGTTGATAATTAATTAATTTCACAATAATTAATTAACTATCTATGGCCATTTAAACCATGAGACATTAATATACTAAACTAGTCACTTTTAAATTCATGATTCTTATCTTAAGTCCTAATTAGGCTTGTTTTAATTTTGTTTCATGGGCTCGCAATTTATTTTAAGTTCCTACGTGCTAAAATGACATTATACCATCTTATAGATTCTACCGATAGGTTGTGTATCAAGCGACATTTTAGATCGAAACGGGCATTGGACTCGTGCCCAACAACGTGGCATTAAAGTTCTATCGTATCAGGTTTTTACGCTTGCAAATTTAATGTTCAATTGAAAACGATTAAAGTTCATTCTTGAAATTTTTACCCGTTTAGCTTGGAATTTCAAATAAAAATCACTGTATAAAATAACACTCAAAATTATTAACCCACTAAATCTTGGGTTTATATAACCTCTCAAAATTACTGTAATTTCTTGGTTTAGTGAAAAATCAAATTTTAAAGTCACGCGATCTTTATTTGTAAAAATTGATACCAGTGGAGTAATTTTGGAAGATTTATGTGAAATCACTTATTAATATTGTTTTTCATTTAAAGTTCTTTCCTCACAAAAGTCACTTGTTTTTTTTTTTTTTTATGTGTGATTTAATGATTTTTATTGCTTGTTCTAATGTCCCGGTTACCATTTTATTTACAAAAATTGTTTCCAATTAAAACTTTGAAAGTTTGCCGTTTAAAAATTTTGACTATTTTTTATATCAATTTTAAGTCCAATTTAGAAATAGATTTTCAAAAAAATTTCTTCATAAAAGTTCTTCATTCTACTACAATGTAAAACTTTTATGTTCAATGAAAATTATAGTTTGGCCTCAAAACAACCCGAAACGTTAAAACAGTTTTCCGCGCAAAAATGAAGTTTTTTAGACTGTTTTAGAAAACTACCAATAACTGTATTTTAGAGGCAGATTTTGAAAAAAATTTCTTCATGAAAGTTATTCGTCTCGCCAAAATCTAAAACTTTCATGTTTTGTGAAATGTAAAATTCGAACTCAAAATAGTTCAAAATTAGCAAAACAGTTCCAGCACTGCTATTTAAGAATCTAAATCAAGACTTTATCATGTAAAAATCTAACTTGTCTTGGCTATCACATAAATGCTATTTAAGCAACATTTTTCTTTTCTTTGCTAAGGAAAATAAGAAAGGAAAGAAATGGTGTAGATAATACCTTGAACAATATTCTTCACCACCTCCTTCTTTTCCTACTTCTTCTTTGTGACTTGCTTACTTGGTGAAATAAGTGGAGACAAAACAACAACTTTTTTTTTTCTTTGTGGTTCTAAGTCCACTTGGTGGGAGGAAAATGGAAGCAGGAAAATTTAAAATTTTATTCTTTTGACTTGGTGAATCGGTGGAAGGGCTTGAAGTCAAGTGGAGACAAGTGATGATGCAACAATTTTTTTTTTCTTTTGGAGGTTGGGTTGTTTGGTGGAAGTGGAGAAAAGGAAGTGAATAAAACTTTTGTTGGTTTGCTTTTCTCTTGGAGTGCACGAGTAAGATGGTAAGAAGGACAAGGAAAATGACAAAAGAAAACTCTTTATTTATAGAGTTGGCTTCCTAAGTGGCTTGATAAATGAAGAAAAAAACAATGACTACTCTCCCTTTGATGCGGTGCCTTTGACAAGAATGAGTGGAGTGTTAGGTTGGCCTTAATCAAGTGTAAAGGACAACCATCATTAAGTATGGTCAAATCAAGGGTACCTTGGCCTTTCTTATAAGAAAGGCTTAAATAGGTAAATTTTATACTACCAGTAATAATTAATATAGCTAACAAAAAATTTTATTACTTGACTAATCCTCTCTTATTTTTTCAAATACTATGGCACGCTAATTACAGTATAAAACCAATATCGATCAAAGGTTAATCGTGTATCAATTTTTGACTGCATTAAGTCTTGAAATTTATTTTTGACTTAATATAAATGTTGACTTGACTTTTTCAGTATTTAGGTTTGCACTGTATTTTATGTTGATACGGCTATTACTCGCGTAGCTCCATTTTTTGACTAATTTGACAATTAAGGATCAAATTCATGTTAG
Organism: Artocarpus hirsutus; assembly: GCA_946598075.1. NCBI lineage: Eukaryota > Viridiplantae > Streptophyta > Magnoliopsida > Rosales > Moraceae > Artocarpus > Artocarpus hirsutus. The sequence goes on from CAMOHE010046896.1 coordinate 39,012, forward strand.
AGTGTCTCTTGGTATACTACTAACTTAGTATTGCCCTTGGAAATTCTAATAATTAAATTTTCTCAGATCCTTTACAGATAAATTCTTCCGCCTCAGTTGCAGTGGAATTTATAAATCTCTTTATTAAATTATAATAGTTAATTAATTAACTATATAATCTTTTATAGAATTTTTGGAACAGTCATATGTTAATTCCATAAATTCTTTAAGCACGCATTTCTTACACAGTGTTTCCAGGAAAAATTCTTGATTTAAATAGATAAATTATGCTATTTAAATTTAGGATTTTTCTTGGTCATTACAGTCAAATTAGCCTAAATAGGATTCAAAGGTTGGTAAGGGATGGACCTTTAAGTCACTAAAAGGTGGAATCTATACCACAATGTGAATCTTGTTTAGAGGACAAAATGACCAAAAGACCATTTAGGTTTAAAGGCAATACGGCCGAAGGGGTTCTAGAATTTGTGCATAGCAATGTTAGCAGTCCTATGAACATTTAGGTACGAGCAGTGTATGAGTATTTCGTCACTTTTATTAATGATTACTCAAGGTATAGGTATGTATACCTAATGCACCATAAAAGCAAAACTTATGACAAGTTCAAGGAGTTTTGGGCTGAAGTGGAAAAGCAATTGGGTAGACTCATAAAGGCGCTTCAATCCGATCAAGGTGGTGAACACCTTTTTGATAAGTTCTTGGAACACTTATTAGAAAATAGGATTCTATCACATTTGACTACATCGTGCACTCTGCAGCAGAATGGCATAGCTGAGAGAAGGAATAGGACATTGTTGAACATGGTTAGGTCCATGATAAGTTATTCATGATTGCTTTTCTCCTTTTGGGGATATGCACTACAAATCGCATGTTATCTTTTGAACAATGTGCATTCAAAATCAATTCCTAAAGCTCCACACGAGTTATGGATAGGGAAAAGGACATCCTTAAACCATATTCACATATCGGGATGTTTGGCTCATGTCCTATTTAAGGAAGCAAATAAGTTGAAAGCACGTTTGGAAGTTTTTATGTGTGTAGGATATCCAAAAGGAACTAAAAGGGGTTATTTCTATAATCTAAAGGAAAATAAAGTCGTGGTTCCAACTAATGCAACACTCCTTAAGAAAAGTTACATGGACGACTTTAAGCCTTGAAGAAAAGTAGTGCTTGAGGAGTTGGTGAGTGATTCACTTACTTCGGGGGTTTTGAATGAAACCATTCCAATCAGTGTAGAAAAACTAACCAAACAACAACCTAAGGGGCTTTAGCATAGTGGGAGGATCGTGTGTCCACTTGAGAGGTAAATGTTCAATGGTGAGGCATTTTTGGCTAAACCGGTTGAACATGACAGGGATCCTTACACTTATAAAGAAGCTTTAAAGGGTGTTGATTCAAAACTCTGGACAGAGGCCATGAACACAGAGATGAGGTCTATGAGACTAATTAGGTCTGGGAACTTGTAAGTGGATCTATAAGAGAAAGAGAGGAATGCATGGAAAAGTCGAAACCTATAAGGCTAGACTAGTAGCTAAGAGATACATGCAAAAGGAAGGAATTGATTACGAGAAAACCTTTTCACCCATAGCCATACTTAAGTCTAGTTGCATTCTCTTGTCCATAACTATTGCTCTTAACTACGAGATTTGACTGATGGATGTCAAGACAGCTTTTCTAAATGGCTATCTTGACGAGTCTATATATATGGTGTAGCCAGACGGGTTCAAGTTGAGGGTTAGAGGGTAAGGTTTGTAAATTGCTAAAGTCAATTTATGGACGTAAACAGGCTTCTTGTTCTTGGAACATAAGATTTGATCAAATGATTAAGACCTATGGGTTCGTACAAAATGTGGACAAACCATGTGTTTACAAACACATTAAGGATGAGAATGTGGTTTTTCTACTACTCTATGTAGATGATATTCTACTAATTGGCAATAGCGTTAGGGCATTGTCATCGATCAAATTATGGTTGACCAAGTAGTTTGATATGAATTCTAGATTTTTTGGGATAGGAAGAACATAATGATAGTTTGATCCTAAGCAAGCTACATAGATAAAATTCTCAAAAGGTATTCAACGTAGGATTTTAAGAAATGTGGGCAACTATCTAGGTCTGGAATTACTCTTTCTAAGAAAGACTCACCAAAGTCTGATGAAGAAAGAGAATACATGAAGAAGGTGCCTTATACTTTGGCAGTGGGTAGTCTCATGTATGCCATGCTTTGCACATGATTAGATATTAGTTATGTAGTCGGGATTTTAAGTCGATTTCAGTCGGATCTAGGACCAAACCATTAGGTTGTAGTCAAGTATATTTTCAAGTACCTGAGAAAGACTCCTGGGTATATACTTGTATATTTGAGTGAGGATTTAACATCTCTTGGGTACACTGACTTGGATTTCCAATCCTATCTGGATTCAAGAAGATCGACTTCAGGTTTTGTGTTTACTTTGGATGATAGTGCCATTGTTTGGAGAAATGTCAAGCAAGATTGCCCTTTAGATTCAACAATGAAGGCCAAGTATATGGCAGCTAGTGATGCTTCGACAAAAATAATGTGGCTTTACAAATTCTTTGGGGATCTTGAGGTAGTTCTTGGTATAGATAAAGCGGCATTACTATATTGTGGTAATAGTGTGGCTATAGCTAATGCTAAGGAACCAAGATTTCACAAGAAGAGTAAGCATGTTGAACGAAAGTATCATGTGATAAAGGACTTCGTAAAGGATAGGCATGTTGTTGTATGCAAAATCGGATCCAAGGACAATTAGTTGATCCGTTCACGAAGGCACTAACTGCAAGAGTTTTCGAGAGGCATATGGAAGCTATGGGGATGCGAGATTTGTTATATTTACTTATTTAGTGCAAGTGGGAGATTGTTAGACATGTATGCCCTAAAGAGTAAAAATGTAATATGTTTTTGGAGATATTTTTATCAATAAAGAGTTTATTTATTATTCATATACCAAATTGTTGTCCTCTTTACGTTCATATTTATTGGATGTATGATAAGCAAACAACAGTTTAAGACTGTCAGTTTAAGCCTTTAAAATTAAGCATATGATGGACAGATTATGCGGAAGACATGATTCTAAAGGTGACGGTCTAAATCATAAGATCCATAATCAAGAGATCAAGGGAATAAAGTTGGGTGTTTTATTCATGCAAAGATTATTATGTTGTCTATATCCTTAATGGGAGCTGATTTGTCTTAGCCATCGGAGGTGGACTCTGCAACTAGAAACATTGGTGCATTGTCATAGGTGACGATGTATTGGATCAAGACATAAAGTGTAATTGATTTTGATTAATAATTCTATCTCAGCAAATCAAATCAATAACTCTATCGATGGAGTAAGTTTGGCAAGCCAAACTGCTAGTTCAGCCTGCCGACTGAACGATAATCTAATCATACATTTTTCTGCGATTTTATCAAATATCGATTCAGATTCAAATTTTTGAGGCCTTATCTTATAAGGACTAACCCCTGGGTCCAACCTTTATAAATAGGGAGTGAGACTTCATAGTTATAGAGATCATTTGAGAGATCAAGAGTGAGCACTCTATTTTGTGAGTATTTGAAACTCCTCTAAAGAGCACGAACAGTAGTTTTGGGTATTTCTCAATTGGTTTGAAGGAGAGTCACTGGGGAAGAGCTATACAGCAAAGAAGACCAGTTGGTTAAGGTTCTTTTGAAATCTCTTCATCGATTATAGGAGCTCTTCAATAAACAAGGTTAGTAAGATCTAGTTAATTCATGCATATAGCGTGTCAAACTTATGTTTTGAAAAAACTCTAATTAAATTTTTAAAATCTCCAACACGTATGATCACCCACACTCCGATCGTAGATAGAGAATAGCAAAAAAGACTATTTGGTTATGGCTCTTTTGAAACGTTCTTCTTTTCACAAATTCCTACTGCTTTTGTTATACAAAAGAGGTTAATAAGATCTGTTATTAATTTATATATTTAGCATATCAAACTTGTGTTTTGAAAAATACTCTGATTCAAAATTTTTTAAAATTCTACTGTGTATTGTTTTCTAAAAATTGGCATCAAAGATTGGTTTTTACGTTGATTTTACGGGATTGTGATCATGCTATATACATGAATTATGTGATCTTATTCTCTCCTATGCTTGAATTTAATTTTTTACAGAGTTGGCACCCTGAAGTTTCTACATAATTAAATGTTGTCATAAGATTATGTGATGAATGTTTATTAATTAATTATGACTAATTAAATTTGTATTTTTATTATTTATTAATTAATTAATTTTTGTCGATCATGGTTACTTAGAGGTTAGAATGTGTATCTAAGTTTTTCATGTAATTAGATGGCAGTATATCATCAATGTCTAGGATTTATTATTTTAATTTTAATTTCTAAAAATTGCATTAAAATAATTATTCAAAATGTAGATAGATCTAGAATATGGAGATAATTAGAGTTCTATTGTTTTTCTATGTTAATAATTTTTTATGTTTTTGAATTGTTGAAATATAATTAAAAATAACTTAAAATATTTTTTTTATTATTTTTGAAAAAATGCTGGTTCAACATCAGTTGGCTAGCCGATGGTCGTAGACCGACAAGCCGATCTGAAAAATCGGTAGGCCAACAACAAGGCAGAATAGTTTACGAAAAAGTGTATTTTTTGGTGTAGTTTTTTATTTAGGTTTTGAGACAATTATGAGAAGCATGAAATTTTATGATAATCAAAAAATACCCCTTTTGATCTATATGAAATTGAAGAATAGAAGATGGATGCTACATGAAGAAGGATACAACAAGAAGATATAAGATGAAAAATTGATAATATGTTTCAATTGATCTTTTGTAATCTTTATTTTCTTTTCTCTAGGATGGAACCACAATATTACGGCTATTTATTATTTTTCTTGTAGCTTTGCATGTTGATTTGCTTGTCTACATTATAATATGATTTACCATATATGTTGATAACATGTCATATAGAAAAGTGAGTGCTACTCATTAAAAATTGTTCATGCATGTTAACAAAAAACCTTGACTTTTAAAATATGAGTGGGAGAAGGTTTTTGAAGAGAGGACCTACGACCTCCATCGTTGGTCCATAGGTAGCACATAGTGGTTCCAACGCCTACGAAGGGATTTCATCATGTACCAAGTTGGATCTCCAAAAGGATAATTTTTTTTTAGCATGATTTATCTTTGTACACCCCTAGGTGGTGATTATAAATCATGGATAAAATAGTTGAAATGATAGTTATACACTCAAGATTAATTTTGTTATTAAACTCTCCTAGGAGCTCTGTTAATGAAATTAATGGTCAAAGAAAACAATTATTGGTATATGCTAGATCAGACAGGTCATGGATGACATATATTAATCGGAGGGGATTCGTGTTCCTAATTGAATTTGGCAAGCCTCCCTAGGCGGCTTGTTAGATTTTGAGTTGGGAATTATAGTTGTCAAGTTGTGATATTTTCAACGTTTTGACACATAAACACAATTTTATTTTTCTTTGTTTGTGTTATCTTACTAAATTGTTGTGGAATGTTTGGTCATATTTGGCATATGAATCTTTATTGTAGATTAAAATGTCTAAAATGCTTTATCATCAATACTCGATAAGAACATGTTAACTGGCGAGAAGTACAATGATTAGAAAAGGAACCTGAATATCGTCCTTTCCTTTGAGAAACTAAAATTTGTGTTGACAATACTCTCTTACTAAACCCACAGGGATTCCACAAATAAGTAAATCAAAGAGTATGATCGTTGGAAAGATGCTAACTATCAGGCCCGCTGTTCTGTTATGGCTAGCATAAATAATGTGCTACAAGCTCAACATAAGGATTATAAGACTACTAAGTAGATCTTTAATAATCTTGAAGACATGTTTGGAGGCCAAACCTTGACAAAACAGCAAGGGGCTCTTCGAAAACTCTTAAATTGCAAATAAAGATCGGGACTCCTATGAAGGAGCATATGATGTTCGTCATGGGTCACCTTGTTGAGGCTTAAACCCATGGAGCTAACGTTGATGTTGAGTCACAGATTACTATGGTCTTTGAGACTCTATCTAAAGAGTGACCTTGACAGAGCTGATGAAGCAGTTGTAAGAGTTTGAAAATTTGATAAGGGAAACTCTTGCTAGTGGTGACGCTAACTTGGCAGCAGCATCTAGTTCCAATCCAAACCTAGGGAATGGAAAAAAGTAGAGGGCTAAGAACGAGAAGTCTTCTGTCCTGGCAAAAGGCAAGGACAAGAAGAAGAAAAAAAAGAACCCAAAGAAGCTCAAGTGCTTTTTCTGTAGAAGAGTTGGGTACATCAAGGAGAATTACAAGGACTTCATTTCTTGAGAAGGTAAGTGTGAACTTTTGGTTATTGAGACATGTTTAGTTGAGGAATCAAGTGACACTTGGGTCATAGATTCTAGTGCAACTAATCATGTTTGTGTTTCTCTATAGGAGTTCAAGGAAACAAGAAGTCCGATACATGAGGACTTCACATTGTGGATCGGCAATAGATCCTTCGTGTTGATTGAAGCAGTGGGAGATGTTCATTTTTACTTTGATAATTATAAGATTTTAGTTTTGAAAGATTCTTTTTATGCTCCTAAACTCAAAAAGAATTTAATATCCATAGCTTGTTTATTTAAAGACTCTTATTTAGTATCTTTTAATAATAAAGTAGTGATTCGTAAATACAAATATTTTATCTATGATGGATGGATGCAAAACAATCTATATTTTATCAAACTCAAGATAGACTCACTACTGAACACTGAGGTTAACAATAACCCTAAAAGACTTAAAATTTCTCACTCTAATAAGCCTTATCTTTGGCATTTATGATTAGGTTTTATTAGCCTAAATAGGATTCAAAGGCTGCTAAATGAAGGACCTTTAAGACACTTAGAAGTGGAATCTATACCACAATGTGAATCTTGTTTGGAGGGCAAAAAAACTAAAAGACTATTTGGGTCTAAGGGCAAAAGGGCCGAAAGAGGTTCTAGAACTTGTGCATAGTGTTAGTGATGTGGCCTAGGCCAATTATGTAATGACCACATATTGACTTCATTACATTTGCATTTTATTAATAAAGAGGCATTTTCATTATTATTATTATTTTTTAATGAATAGTTAATTCTGCCTAAGATCATCAAGTATGTGACTTGATAGTAAAACTCTTAGGTGAAAATTGAATTATATTCTCAATTATCCCTAGTCGATCATTATTATTGGGATAATAATGAATGAAGACTAGTATAAAGTTTTGACTGATGATTATGTTTTACTAATCATGCGTATGAGATACTAAGTCAACTCATAGATACATATTTGAGAAATGATGTATTGGATTGACTCGCTATGAGAATACTACATGGGTAATTGTCATAAGTGATTCTCATCACAATAGTA
>CAMOHE010046898.1:0-17399 GCA_946598075.1 Artocarpus hirsutus
AATTTATTAGTTTCAATGTTACTCCACTAAAAACCTGAAACTGAACTCTTGAGATTATAGTAAAATTACTCAAAGAAAATTAGCGAGTAGTCCATTGATTTAATCATTACATAAAAGTCAGTCCTCCATAAATAGTTCATAATAAGAGCTAGGTTCAATTTTCGTTTACCTCTCTTATTATATCTTTATCCTTGAGTTCCAATAATTCTCTAATGAACAGTTAATTCATAATCTTATTATGAACGAGCGCTCTACTGTTCAAACCTTAAATTATCACTCAAGAAAACTATTTTTCTAACTTCCATAGGGAAGGAATGGATTCCATATCTGTATAATATTATTCCCAGCCACTTATTGCATTATATTTCCAAGATGCTAAGTTATGATCTGTGCTTACACAAATCTTACCATGCAAGTCAAAAAACATAATGTTATAGATAGGAGTATAATAAATACTCAGGATTAAGACTGTCAAATATATGATCATTATAGTGATAAATTTGAATACTCTATTTGTAACGGATGATTATTAGAGATTCATAATTTATCCGGTCCAGTCCTATATAATCTCATTATATAAAGTACCTCCAATCCAATGTCTCTACATCAATAGTCCGGATAATGACTATTTCATTCTAAATGAGATTGGACCGTACTTGTAATGTAACATTAAAGATCCCAAACTTTAATTAATTGTTACGGACTATTTAGATTATTATCTATAAATTTTATCCCTAAGCATATAACACTTATTTGCTAAATTTATAGTTACATAAATAATCATGAAATTTTCTCGATGTTTATAAATGTATTCATAACACATATAATAATAAATGTCACTTTATTTATTTATTAACAATATGTACAATGTCACAGCTTTTAGGGCACCAAACCCAACAAGAACGTAGTTGGCCTTTATCAGGAGTGTTGTGAAAGAGGTAATCTAGAGGTGTTGAGAAAAGGACTATTATACCTTTCTACTCCTTGTCTTGACCATAAACTCACGAACAAGGTGCTGACTAGGTGCCGGTTCAAGTGGCCGCAGAACTATACTCTTGTCAAGGGGATCCCCAGGAACTATAGCCCAATGATAAAAAACGGAGAGGCAAAAGGCTTGTCCTTGGGAATGGTATCTTAAGTCAGTCTCGAAGCCAAATGACTCTATTACAGGTAAGAATGCCTGGAATCCGGAGAAGAAAATAATATCAAGAAAGAAAAAAATTTAAGCTTAAGACATTAGCTTAAATCAACAGTCCTCAATAATATAAATATGCTTTCACAAGAATAATAGTGGGTGTTTTGCCCTGCATAGGCCAAAAGCAAAGATACAAAACATAACTAATCGGAGCTTTGCATAAAAATTTTTAGCAAACCAATCTTGACAATATACGTTGGAGTATCCGGTTAAGGAACATCAGCTGTAACATGTCCTTGTCTTCAAGATAAAACCATGTAAATTGCAGAAACACAGTCGATCGGTGTTTGAATCTGAAATGTTGCCATCATAAAATTAATCTCACATCAAATGACATGTCCCAAGTGTTGGGATATTCATGTCTCAAGCATCTCTGAAGCTTTTCAAGTCGAAGCTTCTCATTAACTACCATTTTGGAATTTAGTTCCCTTGTTCTCATTGAATGAAGCAGTGACGTGGGTAAATTTAAAACTCAAATCTTAGTTGGGAGACTTAGACACGGCAAGCATTTACCTCCACATAATATACAGGCTCCAGAAGCCACGAAGTTGCCACAAGAAAGGATGAATAGGCCACACGCCAAGCTGTGGGGATAATCTGACCAGATCTAGGGTGCAATGGCTCAGGTGCAATTCTTGCATCAACAATCTTGAACTTTACATTTCTGATGGGCTCGTCACAGAGAGGTCCCTCTCGAGCACCCCAGTGAAATCTGCCCAAATAACATAATTAGCAGGCAATAGATTAAATTAACAAAATGAGGGACCAAAAAAAAGAATATATATTTACCCTTGGACGATAGAATCCTTGACAGCATTCGGCAACCCTTTGTCAACTTCAGTTGAAAGTGTGTCATCTGATAGAATGTTTGGCCCCTGGATGTGTTGCATTTGGAAGCAAATGGTGAAAAACAAGATTTGAAGCTAAAAATGTTTCAACAACAGTTACAGATATACAAAGCTAACTTTACACATTACATCCAGTATGATCATTCAAAATATATTTACAAGGAGAGTAAGGAAGCAATAAATCACCAAAACTGTATTTTTTCCATTCACTACAAACATGCATGTATGTGCATTTCTTTTTTTCTTTTTTTTCCCCTTGTAATAAGAAGAATATGCTACCTGCTTATCAGGGCCAAATGCCCATATGGACCGTGCCGCAAGTACATCCTGTAAGCTATAAAATAATGATTTTGACATGCGAAAAACAATATGCATAACAAAATCAATACGGAAGCGTGAAAACTTGTTTACCTCCTGCCATTGCTGCAATGTGTAGTTGTTGATGTTGTTGAACGATGCACCACCAGTTTTGGATGCTTCTATCACTCAGACACTCAAATGCGATGGTGTATAATAAACTGAATAGAGTGAGAGGTGATAGGGACCAAAACAATGTGAAATTAAAAAAAAAAAACTTTCTGTATTTCACTCCTTATTTTTTCTCTGTATATTATCTCCTCCCATCAAGGAAATATATACAGGTAATAGAAAATGAGTTACTAGAAGGATTAATTGGGGTTTAATGAAAAATAAATATGAGACCATAATGTTGCAATGGTTCAAATTCTCACAATGAATTCTATTTACTCACAACAATTTAAGAATAAAATGTTCATTCTCCCACTTGGTCTCCATATTTAACCTTATATTCATTAATCTCAAACTTTTAAAGAAACAAATACATGAATCATGACAATAGTTCCTCTAATTATGAGTATTATCTTCCATGCATTACTATGTATTGTTTACCAAACTTTATTCCTTATATAGTAACTTAACTTTATGAATAAACCCAATGTTTATTCTTGGTCCTACTAAATGTGAATTTCCTCCAATAACTTTATGCGCAAATCAATATGAGAAAACATCACAACAGAATAAGAGTTTCATTAAGACTGTAAATTGTATGTACAAACAAATTTACATTATGGAACCAAGTCCCATCTGAACTACATGATCATTAAATGACTTCGGTGGCATTCATTTTGTCAAAGGATCTGCGATCATCAATTCAGTGCTTATATGCTCTATGACCACTTTATTTTCTTTAATGCGTTCCCTTATAGCTAAGTACTTAATGTCGATATGTTTACTTTGACTGGCACTCTTATTATTCTTAGCCATAAAGACAGCAGCTGAATTGTCACAATATATTCTTAATGGCCTAGACACAGAATCTACAATTCTAAGGCCTGACATGAAAATCTTCAACCATACACCATGTGAAGTAGCCTCAAAACATGAAACGAACTCTGCCTCCATTGTGGAAGTAGCAACCAACGTTTCCTTTCCACTTCTCCAAGATATAGCTCCTCCAGCTAGCATAAAAATATAACCACAAGTTGATTTTCTCGAATCAACATAGCCAGCAAAGTCTGAATCGGAGTAGCCAATCACCTCTAGATTGTTAGTTCGCCTAAACATAAGCATGTAATCCTTTATACCTTGAAGGTACCTCATCACCTTCTTTGCAGCCCTCCAGTGGTCAATGCCTAGGTTACTCTGATATCTGCCTAGGTTACTCTGATATCTGCCCAACATTCCTACAGTAAATGCAATGTCAGGTCTTGTGCAGACCTGAGCATACATAAGGCTTCCAACAGCTGAAGCATAATGAATGTTGCTCATTTGATTTTTCTCGAAATCATTCCTTGGGCATTGGTTCAGATTGAACTTATCACCCTTCACAATAGGTGCTACACTTGATGAACAATCTTTCATCCGAAATCTGTTTAAGACTTTATTGATATAGGTTTCCTGCGATAGTCCCAAAATATATCGAGATATATCCCTATGGATCTTAATGCCAATGACATAAAATGCCTCACCCATATCCTTCATATCAAAGTTCTTAGAAAGAAATTGTTTCACCTTATATAGAAACCCCTTATCATTGGTAGGAAGAAGGATATCATCCACATACAAAACAAGGAAACAAAATTTGCTCCCACTGACCTTCTAGTATATGCATTGATCCATGATGTTCTCTTCAAAACCAAATGAAGTGATGACATCGTGGAATTTTAAATACCATTGACGGGAGGTTTGTTTCAAACCATATATGGATTTCTTGAGTTTGCACACCAATTGCTCACCATCACTAGAGGAGAATCCTTCAGGTTGTTTCATGTAAACCTCTTCCTCTAGATCACCATTGAGGAATGCTGTTTTTACATCCATCTAATGTAGTTCAAAATCAAAATAAGCCACTAATGCCATAATCACACGAAGGGAGTCCTTTTTGGATACAAGAGAAAAAGTCTCCGTGTAATCTATGCCCTCCCTTTGAGTGAATCCTTTAGCAACGAGTCTTGCTTTTTATCTTTCAATGTTGCCTAATGAGTCTTTCTTTGTTTTAAAGACCCATTTGCATCCAATGGCTTTTACACCATCAGGCAACTTGACAAGATCCCAGACCCCATTAGATGACATAGAGTTCATCTCTTCTTTCAAGGCATCGTACCACAAGTTAGATTCCTTACAACTCATGGCTTGTGAAAACGTTTCTGGATCATTTTCGGCTCCTATGTTGTAGTCAAACTTCTGTAGATACATAATATAGTCACTAGGAATGGCTGATCGCCTTACTCTAGTAGATCTCCTTAATGCTGATTCAACATTCTCTTGAGAAGCATGTTGATCAACTGGCTGTTCAACAGGTTCTTGTATCTGTTGTTCAGCTGGATCTACTGTTTCTTGATCAGCAGTGTGCGGAACTTGAATGACTGGCTGTTGTTCAACACGCATTTGAACTATAGGCATGTTGTGTATAACAATCACTCTATCACTTGAAGTGGAAGGCTGAGCATCTGTATGATCTTTCTCTCGAACGGTGTTCCAGGATCGATCGCTCCCACTAATCAAGTCATTCTCAAGAAATTTTGCATTCCTTGATTCCACAAACCTAGTAGTATGTGATGGACAATAAAATCTATATCCTTTAGACCGTTCAGCATAACCAACAAAATACCCACTTATGGTCCTTGGGTCTAGCTTCTTTTCTTGTGGATTATAGACTCTCACTTCAGACAGGTATCCCCAAACGCGTATATGTCGCAAACTCGGTTTCCAACCTTTCCATAAGTCGAATGGTGTCTTTGAAACAGCCTTGGTTGGAACTCAGTTTAATATATACGCAGCCGTCTTAAGAGCTTCAGTCCACAAAGACTTAGGAAGCTTGGAGCTGCTAAGCATACTCCGCACCATATCCAACAATGTTCGATTTCTTTTTTCTGCCACACCATTCTGGTCTGGTGAACCAGGCATAGTGTACTAGGCAACTATCCCATGTTCTTGAAGAAAATTTACAAATGGACCAGACACTTGTCCATCTTTGGTGTATCTACCATAGTATTCACCACCTCTATCAGATCTCACTATCTTTATTTGCTTACCACATTGTTTATTTACTTCAGCCTTAAACACCTTAAAGGCATCTATAGCTTCATTTTTGTTATAAAGCAAGTAAAGATACATATATCGTGAGTAATTATCAATAAAAGTAATGAAATACTTTCGACCATATTCGTCTATTTCTAGACTACAAATATCCGTATGTATGATCTCTAATATGTCTGAACTCCTCTTGGCACCTTTCTTTGACATATTGGTCTGCTTTCCCTTTATGCAGTCCACACATGTGTCAAAGTCAGTAAAATCTAGAGTACTAAGTACCCCATCATTCACTAATCTCTTTATTCTCTTAATAGAGATATGACCCAATCTACGGTGCCACAACATAGAGGATTCTTCATTCATAACACATCTCTTAACGCCAGCATTATCATGAACATGTATAGAAGTATAAGAAGTTTCATTTTGTAAATTAATTTTGAAAAGACCATTTGACAATGTACCATTTTCAATAAGTTCAGATCTATGAAACAAACTAAATATAGTGTCTAAAAAATTAAAGGAAAAACCCAACGGTACAAGCTTTGAAACTGAAATTAAATTCCTAGAAAAACTAGGAATATAAAATGTCTTTTCCAATTCTAAAACAAAACCACTACTCAAAACTAAATTGTATGTTCCGATTGCTTCCACATGTGAGCGCATCTTGTTGCTTGAATAGATGCACAGCTCACTTCCCACTGGCTTCCTTAGGTTTTGCAACCCCTGCAAGGAATTAGTGACATGGATTGTAGAACCAGAATCAATCCACCATGTGTTATGCTTAACATCAACTATATTAGATTCATAACAAACAAGTGAGAATTGAGTACCTTTTTTATCAAGCCATTTCTGATATTTAGGACAATCCATCTTTATGCGCCCCTTCTTTTTGCAAAAGAAGCACCTGGATTCCTTCTTGATATTAGCTAGTGCAGGCAGCTTGCCTTTTCCCTTATTCTTGGCTTGCCCCTTATTCTTCCTTTGAGTTGCCAGATGCACACTCTCTCCCGCTTCCATAAGAAGCATTCCTTCTTCCTGAACACACATGGTTATCAATTCATTGATGGACCACTTATCCTTATGTGTGTTGTAGGATATTTTGAAAGGTCCATATTGATATGGGAGAGTGTTAAGGATGTAGTGCACAAGGAATGTTTCATACATCTCAACCTTAAGAGTCTTTAACTGAGCCGCTATATCCCTCATTTGCATGATGTGCTCTCACACACCATGAATTCCGGTGAGCCTCATGGATGAAAACTTCATTATTAAGGTGCTTGCCAAAGCTTTGTCTGATGTAGCAAACTGCTCATCAATTGCCTTCATCACAGCTCGCACATTGTCATATTGCTCCAATGAACCACGTATACCAGCCGAGATCTTGGTCTTTATGAACATTACATAGAGACGATTAGATCGCTCCTATTTTTCATATCGATCAACATCATCCGGTTGGCTGGTCTCCGTAATGGCAGGTGGTTCATCCTTACGGATAGCAAAGTCAATGTCCATTACTCCTAAATGAAGGAGAATTCTCCCCTTCCACACCTTATAGTTATCACCCTTAAGTTCAGGAATGTCACATTGAAAATCAGAGTAATTTAAAGTTTGTAAAGCTGCATAATAAAACATACATGCTTATGTTACTAAATTGAGGCTACAATACTTTATAACATGTTTACCAATGTAAATCATGCATTAAAATATGAATCAAATGACATAAAAATTGCCTGTGGGCTAAATTTTTAATTCAAACAGACTCATATATCCATACGATGACACTATCAAATTATATTCCCTTTTCTTAATTCCTGTGGGTAAATTAAAAAAGATAATTTGATACATCATCCTAATTAATCATATTAAATATAATAAAAATTTCTGTGGGATAAAATTTATTATATTACATATGATTAACCACAATTTAATGTCCTTTTACCATATGTGATTTAAACACTTAATATAATTTTGTGTAATCAAAGATGCTGTGGCTATTATCTAATTATTCAAAATTATATACATCACCAGACATTTATTCTAAAATTTTTGCTCATAAATAAATTGCATTTACCTAAAGCAATAAATAAATATGAACAAAGAACCCATAATTTATGTACCAATTTTCATTATACATGATTAAAATTATACATTCAATAACATAATTTTAGCACATTATTGCACAAAATTTAAATGTATTAAATTATTTAACTTAATATTACATGCATAATTTTAAATCACAAATTATTCATAATGAACACTATATATACATAAATTTACAAAATTATATCCACATAAATACTGTATAATATTCATAACAAATACCTAAAATTATGAATATTCAAAATTATTAATTTTTCATAAATTAATTCCATAATATGAAAAATTTCATAAAATATCAAAATTGTGGATATTATGAAAATCTTATAAAATTATAAAACCTGAAATTTTATGAAATTTTACTCAAAATTATTAATTTATGAAATCTAGAAAAATATTAATTAATTTTTTTTAATTTTTGGGTTTTTTTTTATATTTTTTGTCCTTGAAAACGACATGTCGTTTTGAGCATTAAGCCCTAAAACGACGTGTCGTTTCAACAACTGAAAGACAGCCTTCAAACCGTATAAATGACATGTCGTTTTGGTAACTAGACAATGACGTGTCGTTTCTTTATGCTGAAACGCGCCCGTTCAACAGTCCAAACGACATGTCGTTTTGGTCAATAAGAACTGAAACGATATATCGTTTTCTTGGCTGGGAAAAACTCCCTTTAATGCTAGAAATGACATGTCGTTTTGGCTGACCCAAATCCAAACGACATGTTGTTTTGAGTCGTCTTCAACCCTGAATCGGGTCGTTTTGACCCGGCTGACCCAAATTCTGACCCAGTTTCAGACCCGGTTCGTTTTTCACCATCCGGACATCGTTTTCGACGTTTCAAATTGTAAAATTCTTAGAAATCCAATGCCTTAATGATTTCTAACCTTAGTTTCAATTAAGAAATGCTAAAATCAAAAACCCAAAAATAAAAAAAATTTCAATCGTAAGTTTCACAGTTCATGCAAGGCAGAGGACAAACCCGCTCGGATACCAAATGTAAGCTATAAAATAATGATTTTGACATGCGAAAAACAATATGCATAACAAAATCAATACGGAAGCGTGAAAACTTGTTTACCTCCGGTCATTGCTGCAACTGTGTAGTTGTTGCTGTTGTTGAACGATGCACCATCAGTTTTGGATGCTTCTATCACTCAGACACTCAAATGCGATGGTGTATAATAAACTGAATAGAGTGAGAGGTGATAGGGACTAAAACAATGTGAAATTAAAAAAACAAAACTTTTTGTATTTCACTCCTTATTTTTTCTCTGTATATTATCTCCTCCCATCAAGGAAATATATACAGGTAATAGAAAATGAGTTACCAGAAGGATTAATTGAGGTTTAATGAAAAATAAATATGCGACCATAATGTTGCAATGGTTCAAATTCTCACAATGAATTCTATTTACTCACAACAATTTAAGAATAAAACGTTCACATCCCATTCATATCTTGTTTGGAAAAAGTTACCAATATCCTTACGAGGCCAATCAAGGCTTACAACACCATTCTCTATGTCCTCCACGAGTCCTTTCTCCAATGGCTCCACAATCTAACAGTTGTAAAACAATATTTAAATGATTCCACAAAAATGAATGGCATGCATCTCGGTAGTGACTCAGTGAAGTGGAGTTCAGAAGGTTCCCTACCATGGTTATTTTGTTCTTTTTGTTGGGTGTTTCGGCAAAGCATTTCATTGAAGAAGACTCCACCACTCTTTAACAGGGTCTGCCACCTACATGATTTGAGGGCCCATAAGTGGCAAGGCATGTAATAGGCCAGCAAAAAAAAAAAGAAAAATCAAAAGGAAAAAGAATTATCAGTAGTCAACAAAGAAATAAACGACAACATGAGAAAACATATACCTTGACTTCTACTTCTGAATAAAGCTCTCTCAGATCCTTCATAATAGAATCCAAGTAGAGCTCTCCTATACCCAAAATAGTGTGCTCCCCAGATTCCTCAACTTGAGTGATGGCCAAAAAAAAAAAGAAAAATCAAAAGGAAAAAGAATTATCAATAGTCAACAAAGAAATAAACGACAACATGAGAAAACATATACCTTGACTTCTACTTCTGAATAAAGCTCTCTCTGATCCTTCATAATAGAATCCAAGTAGAGCTCTCCTATACCCAAAATAGTGTGCTCCCCAGATTCCTCAACTTTAGTGATGGCCAAAGGATAGCTCTTGCTGATCTTCCTAAGGCCCTCGACCATCTTTGGCAGCTCGCTAGGATATAGCGGTTCAGTAGCCGTTTTCACAACCGGAAGAGTATTGAACTGTAGAGGCCTGAATATGTACACATCCTCATCATAATACTCGCTGCAGAGAGTGGCAGTTTTCATGATGGAAGCATCCACTCCTTCAATGAGAACCCAAGTACCAGGTGGAGCCTCAGCTATTGGTATCCTATCTCGAGCTTGGTATCCATAATTTTGTTACTTCTTTAACTGTCATGTCCTCCTCATCCTCTGGTGAATATCCTTCTCCCAGTACCCGTACAGTCTGTCCAGTCTGAATCCGGCCACTGTAAACCCTACCAAAAGCATCAAACATGCTACAATCGGACTTGGGAAACAGCTTCGTCACATTAACCATTAGAGGGCCAGAAGGATCATAATCTTTCCTGGCATTATATAGCAGAGAATCTTTTGGCCCGGTATATTTATGTTCCACCTTCCTTGTTGCAGCTTCCTTGGGGGAAGGAATATGATGAACCAGCATGTCGATAAAGCCCGAGGCAGAACCAAAAACTGAGCTACATGCAAGCCTCAGCAAGTCTAACATTCAATTTGTACGACGCATTGCTGAGAGTGACACCAAGCTCTGCAAGAGTTGCCTCCACACTCTTCTTATGTTCACCAATCACCTGGCTGTATATTTTATACAGGGGTTCAAGCACAAACTAGACAAACGATCTTTCTCCTCCACTTGGAGGAGGTTTTTTCCTGAAAGCCCTTGCATCTGGATGATAATACATATCTCCCCAAAGACGTGAAGCAAACTTATCAGGGTCAAAAGGGATTCCATGGAGTTTCACATATAATTTAGCAAATGATTGTAAAGTAAATGACCATCCTGAAGTAGCGCTAGCAAAGCAAACGTTTCCAGCAGCTGGATCAATAATCTGGACGTTACCAGCAGTAGATGAGGCCGCAGATATGTGGTTATTGATGACTTCCAGAGTATGTCTTTTAACTTAAAATAAGCATCCCTTGGTGGCAGTTTAAGTTCTGTAATCAACCTGTCAACCTGCAAAGGAAAAGTATGTACAACTTAAATACCTGGAGAGCAATAAGCAATTAAAAAGACCGGTTAGCAGGAAATGATATGGCGCATATAATTAATTGAAGGCCTATAAAATTTATTAGATTTATTTATTTATTTATTTAGCTTAATAATTATTTAAATGTTAAAATTTTATTGGCTATGAGGGGTTGCAACTCTTATTAAAAGATGTGTCTATTTCTGAAGAGATATGTCTATATCTGAAGATATGTGTGTTTTGAAGGAAATACATCTATTGAGGGTCTATAAATAGGAGTCTAGTCCTCTCTCCACCCAATCAATTTTGTATTATTCTCTTTATCAGAAAAAATACGTTAAAGAAATTGTGGGTTTAGAGAGAGAAAATTGGTTCTTCTTATCTGACAATTTCTGTTCTAGAGTTTTTGAAAATTGAAGCTACGAAACAAGGTAAGCTCTAATTCTTCTTCTGTGTGAAAATTATTGAGTTCTAAGATTTTTGAGAATTACAAAATTAAAGTTCTTACAGGAAAGGCAAAAATCAAAAAAAGACAAAAGAAAAAGAACAACATTAAAAAAATTTTTAAAAAAATACCTTGTTGATTACAACAACAATGGGAAGGCGTCTTGGATTGCATGACGTATTAGCCCTCTCCGTGTTCACCTACGAACAATTAAATCCTTAGTACATAAATATAAGAGATTTGGGTAACCTATACCAATACAAAAGGTATATAAACTACAGTGTTTGTGCCATATAATCCACACTGTGTCTCACCCAATTGAACGTCTCATACGTCTTTGCTAAACTTTTACCTTTTGAATTCCTCTTGCCATTTTCAAACATTTCCATCTAAAAGCTGGTTATTTTTGTTATACCTTTAAGTCATAGTGAAAGGAAAAAAAAAGAAAAAAGAAAACAAAAACCTTGCTCTAATGATGGCAACTTATGCAAGTTGAAAGTTGTTTATATTCATTCAACCGTAGGATTTAGAGAGAGAGAGAGAGAGTAACTTACGATAACTCCTTCAGCAGAATCCACAATCAACACGGTGCCATCAACAAGCCTCAAGGCGGCCGTCATTTCATCGGAAAAATTGACATGACCAGTGGTGTCCATGATATTACAGAGGTACGATTTTGAATTGGTATCCTCAAGAACAAGAGTCATCGGAACTGCTTTAATTGATATCTTCCTCCCTTGGTCATCAATCCTTGTATCTATGTATCTCATATGCTTTTCACTACTTGGATCAAAAGTAGACATATGGTGAGTTTGCTCAATTAGCATATCCATGAAGACAGTCTTGACATGCTGCAAATGCCCCACTAGTGCAACATTCCATACCAAACTCAGGTTTGACATTAGACCAACAAGGAATTGGGTTGAAACATAGGTCGAAGAATCCTTAACCCCAACGTCAAACTTAATGTTTTTAACGGGTTTGATAATAGCTTGCTCAAGGGGCTGCTCTTCTTCATCCATCACCAATGTCTCAACATCTTCAGCATAAACCTCTTCTGCAGTGGGATAGTACTTTTCGTCCTCAGCAAGGACAATTTGATCATCCATGTCGACATCATTGGAGGCACTTAACCACCCATTGGAAGCGGCAGCGGCAGCCGCATCCTCACTGTCTGATGCCGCTGTGTCTTCCTCGGGCCTAGCTGGAAGATCATCCTCTTCCTCGTCTCTTCTATCACTCTTTATCAGACTCAATCTCATGTCCTATATAGTTTCCAAACTCATCATAGAGGCTATCATCCATTCTTCAAACCTGTCAACGTCGTTTTCTCCAAAATACCTGATAGACGCAGAGGGAGAAGAATCAAGAATGAGAACTGCAAACGAAAGAAAACGAGGACAAGAATCAAGATGTTTGACCTGTGTTGAAGCAGACGGAGAGGGAGAAGGAAGAGGCGGAGACGGAAAGAGAGTGTGTGTGGGGGCGGAGAAGGAGCGCGAGAGAGCAGGCGAGACCAAAAACGATGTTCAGATAGGAGGAGGCTATAAACCGGCTGGGGCCCTCGGCTCAAACATCTAAAATTTGGGTTGTTTACGTATATATTTACACAAGGATAGATTGATTTATGTGGCACATAAAAATAAATAATTGTAGAGAATATCATGTCGTATCAACACACTATATTTAAAAGTAACAAGTATAACCTTTTCTTAACTTTTGGCTGGTGTTCCACGGCAGCTCTTGCTGCTCCGGCGCTCTTCCAGTTGGTGCTCCACGGCAACTCTCGACGTTGCAGCAGAGCTACATGAACTAGCAGAAGAGGATCCGCGCCGTCAGATTTGTTGGCGGACGGTTCGATTAAGTCGCCGACGGCAGCTCTTAACATTGCAGAAGATATAAGAATCGACGAAGCAATAGCTCCAGAGGATCCGCGCCATTGGATTTGTCAGTAGAGAGTTCGAGCAAGTCGTTGGCGACGGCTCTTGACGTTGCAGCTAAGCATGAATGGACGAAGCAGCAGATCCCTAAGATTCGGGGCGTTGGATTCGTTGGCGAATGGTTTGTCCTCAGCGGCGATCTTCTGGTTGGTGCTCCACGGGCTCTGACATGGTGTGGGTTTAGCTGGTTTTGATGTCGAAGTATCGATTATGTAGTGATTTTATGTGAATGTAGAGAGGAATCCAATGGATATAGATGTTGAAACTCTTGAAGAGAAGTTGACATCTTTGCTTGCTCAGCTTCAATTTGAATGTGCGGCAAATCTCCTCTGCAAAAAAGAAAGGACAGACAAAGAACAAAAGGGTAAGATGGTCTCTTCAGTAAAAATAAACTAGTAATCGGCAACATTTTTTGCAAGACTTCTACTCTCTCTGGCATATGTTGGTCCGGTGGCTAAAATGGCAGGGCGTTTTCAAAATAACTTCTAAAATTTAAACATTTTAATTTTTAAATTTATATATGTCATAAATTGATGCGTTCGTGCCATATTATGTTAACATATTTACGGCCTTGTTTAATTAAATGTATGAAAGCGTGTTCAACGGGCTAATGTGAATTTAGTCTGTTTATTTTCATGTTATTTATATCAACCTATTTACAACTCAATTAATATAATACAGTCTAAATCTATTCATCTCGTGTTGTTTTTATATCGTGTTTTGGGTTATATTACAGATTGCTAGCCCTATGTTGAACCATTTTCTGTTTTTTTTTACATTAAAGAATAGTTCCTAACTTGGGTGCGTATCTATTTTGCGCTTTGGAAATTTTGATGTTTATCCATCCAATGCATCGCACTAACTTTTTATGCAACAACAATTCCAAAAAAAAAAAAGGAAAAATATAAGTAATATATCCTTTGAATTCTTAATCCCCTTATGCAATTTTGTACCTCTTTTATGATGATTTTGTGTCTCTCTAAATTTGTTTTCTTTTTAGGGGAAATTTTATTCAAACTAAAAGGTGATATAAACACTGACGGGTGTTTAGCAAGGATGGTTTGAAACAATATTAATAAAAATATTTTTGTATGTAAGAGTTTTACACTGTAACTTATTTTTTTCTTGACACTATATCATGTGAGAACTTTACATTTTAGTAACTAAAAGTTTTGGTTGAAACTGAGATTGTTAAACATACCATACATAATCATGTGAATGACTTGTGATACAATGCATATCTCTCAATTGGAACCAATTCTACTGGTATAATCTAATTACGCTCAATGCTCAATGGGCACAAAGCATGCCTAAGACTCGTAAACAGGAAGCACTTCAGCACAACAAGAACTAGCTCGAATAAAGGCAATTTTTTTTACCAACACTGTATAATCAATAAAAGTAGGACTATGCACGACCTGGTCCCAAAATCGTTTTGATGTTTTAGGAAAATTTGAGACCGCGTTTTGATTTGACCACAATTTGGGACCTTTTTTAGAGATTTTTTTGGTTTTTGTTATATACTAGATTCTATACTTCTAAAACTCTAAATATCCAAACTATAAAAATAAAAATCTAAAAAAAAAACTCAAAATAACTAGTAACAAAAATCAAACACAACATAAAACATACAATCCAAAGCAAAATATAAATAATACTTTTTTTATTATATATAAATATATATAAACAGTCTAGTCCAGTCCAAACAGTCACTTAAATTTTCTAAACCGGTCTAGAACATTTAAAAAAACAGTCCAATCTATTTTAGATCCTCAAAAAAAAATTCTAGCATCGTGTAACGCCCCCTTACACTATGAATGGTCTATTTTAGATAGTCAATAAAAATCTAGCATGGTCCAATTCCGACGGATTTTTAACCACCAAATTGGTCTCGTTTGACAGTTTTTTTAATTTTTTTTTGCATATTCCTAAATAAAAATATTCAATCGATTAAGAGCCCTCATATTGTAGCACAAAAGCCATCACATAGACGTGTTCCAATCAAATACATAAATGACAGAGATAACAAAAAAAAAAAAAACATGCATACACACCAACGAGGTATAAACATCAACGCTTTTATTAAAGAAAAAGAAAGAGATAGAGGTGCCCCTCTAATTTTGAATTTTTTTGATAAAACAAAGTGACACAAATAGAAGTTTTAAAGAACATACTAAAGAGATATCAAAGAACATACTAGAGAGACATTCCTCTAACTTGTCCCAAAGAATAAATATATTTCATAAATACTACTTGTATTAAAAACATATTAGGTTTTTTTCAAAAAGAAAATCACAATTAATATTATCCATGGCCATATTTCTCTTAGTGTTAGAAAAATATAAATTTAACCCGCATGTAAATCATGTACATATTTTGCTGACCCCACTTCTGGCAAACGCAGACCATTGATTTCGAAGCCCAACAAAAAGAAGTTTCCACCAAATCCCACACCAACCATGCCATTGATTCAACCAATACAAACTGATAAATTTATTACAAACAAAACTGGTCCCTCCTTCTTCTTCTTTTTAACGAAAATTTTCATTTTCATTCCCATGGCTTTTTCTCTCACCTTCTCACTCCTCGCCTTCTTTTTTCTCCTCCTCCATATTGCTTCTCATAAAATTTTCTATCTTTTTATTCACTCACGCTCTCGCCTATTTAACTAATTTTTGTGGCTCGACAGTTATTATATGTGCATGAAAGATATGTATATATATATAATTTGCATGGAGGCATGATTTCTAAATAATATTGATTAATTAAATATAAAGTATGGTTTGCATGTAATCCAAGTGGCCCTTTTTCTACGGAAAGCAGACTTTGTTCAGAAAATATATGGCTTTGAGTACTTGTCGCAATGCCTGTCGCAACAGCTAGCTCATAAGTTTAATAAAATTTATTATTTAATTTGTTTAGAAAGGAGTTTAATAGAATTTATGGAAGTAGAGTTGGTGTGCAGACAAAATAATGAGTTAATGCTGAAATCTGTCCAACATCTCTCACAAATAAGTGTCGTTTAATTTTATAGAAACCGAAAAGCATATCTATTTTTGAGCGTGAAACAGATCTCCATATGATTTCCTTTCTAAGGCGATGAAGGTGAGTGATCAGGCTATGTGTGAAGGAACCATGCATTATGAAATTCGGTGTTCTCCCTTTTCATCAGCTTGACAGAAAGAAAGCTGAATTATTACTGTGTAAACATCTTAACTAAATTAAAACTATAATATATAGAGAAAATAATTTGCCATATATTAGCATGGACATTCAAAATCAAAACCTGAGACAGCCCAGCTTGTGAATTTTTATTCTCACTAATTATGGGGGTCCTTCAATATTCATGGTCGTGGTAAGTGTTATGAAAGTATACAACTCAAAAAGGAAAAGAAAAAAAAAACTAATGATATACATATATTTTTAGTTATTAGTGAAGATCACGAATATCATCGGTTTGAACCAACTGGTTTGAACTAACAATAGTATAAAGTATTTATAATATAAAGTTCTTATATACTAAAGTTTTAAATTAAAATCTTAAGTTTACACTAATTTGTCAAATACCTTATACATGTAACATTTTGTTGTGGCAAAAAAGTCCATATACAAAAATAATATCATATATACACATACACGCTAAAAACTGAGAATATAATTAGTTTCATATATAAAATTTGTTTGAAATAAAGCGGTCCGAAGTCTTATGTGGGCTCTAATTATGAAATGTACTTAGTTTGGTCAAGTCAAATATTTTTATGGTGTACAAGTTCTAAAGAAGGTGCAGTCTCATTTAAATGTTTCTAAAGGCCTCTGAATCAGCAGCCTAGATTGTATAATCTTTTGCGAGCTGGACCAGCTTTCACCTTCCATTATACATGAAAACAAATTAGGGACGATAAATATAATATTAGCTTGGTCGTGGCCTATGACTCATTTTTGAAATGGTTTCAACGCGTAGATATAATCGTAGTGTCTCCACCTTAAGCCCAGTATGAGATATATGGGAATGGGTGACTATATGAATAATGCATATATATATA
>CAMOHE010046899.1:0-18679 GCA_946598075.1 Artocarpus hirsutus
AAGCCAACGGAATTCACAAAAATTCGAACAAGGAGAAAACAAAAGAAGAAAAGAGTTCGGCTAAGAAATTCAGACCTTAAACCAGAATTTTTTTTTTAGGACTCTAAATTTGACTAAACAAGAACAAGAACATAAAATAAAGGATAGTCAAACTTGCCTTGGAACCTGGCTCTGATACCAACTGATATGAACCCCGTCGACTAACGCGACAAGACCTGACACCAAATCTGGAATCGAACCCATAATCCCTTAAGACGCACATTTGCTGAGCCTTGACCCGTAATCTAGAGAGACACGAACCAAGAACCACAGATAGGAAGACGCCACACCTAGAATTTGCAAGAACATTTAAATTCTAGATGATAAGTCTGTTTGTTGAATGCCACAAGATTAATCTTGATAAGTTCAAAGAGTCCTCTTAAGAAAATAAGAAGAACGCAAAAAGAATCTCACCAAAATTCATGAATAATGATATGATTTTATTCAAATTAGAATAACGAAGTGTTTACAATTATATAGGAACGATTTTCAGCCCAAAAGAATCTCTAACCGAATGTTGACTTAGAAAATCCCTTAATTGGCGCTTTCCCATGCGAAATTAAGTCCTAAAATCTGACTTTGCTGGCTGTCATCTAATAGAAATAACATAAAAGGAAAGTAGCTAATTTTATCCCTTAAAATGCGCGTAACCTAATCTAGAAAAAGGGAAAATATCTAGGTTTGTTTTCTTGCCTAACAAAACCGAGTTTGGCAATTAAGAAATTACGAAAATTACATTAGGAAGATAATTTGATGACGAGACTCAAACTTTGACGACATGGCACCCCCGTGTCGATCCAAAATAGGAAGGTTTCCCGAAATTATAAGTTTGCTCCACAATTTACTGGAATCATGCACCATCGTCAATGTGAATCTTCTAGAACCTTAATCATAGTAACTAGGCTCTCTTGTGATTGATTTGGGTCCATACTAGGGCTCCATTTATTTGACATGTCACAAACTTGTTGGATGAGCCCGTTCAATGCTTCCTTGAATCGCTTGGCGTTAGATCTTGTGATTGGACCACTTGAATGGCTTAAGGGATCACGAACATGGCTCCTAACTTGTACAGCTCCACTGCTTGCATCATATCATACATAGAGATATAAAACCTTCAAATATATTTTTGGATGAGGATTAGTCTTCAAGATTGTCTAATATCACTTTCTCCATATCAATTCCTGAAGGCAAAACGCATGTTGAAGCTGATGTGGTGGGGACATTTGGCTTTGCTGACCCTGATTACATTAATAGATCAATTGTTACCGAGCAAAGCGATGTTTATGGCTTCGGAGTTTTTTTACTCGTCCTTCTCATAGGGCAAAAAGCTATTGACAACAGTCGACCTGCAGGGGAGGAAAACATTTGCAGACATGTAGCAAGTTTGGTTGATAAGGAACAATTCAATGAAATTGTGGATTATAGGGTTTTGGACGAGGAAGGCAGAACCAATGAAGAGAAAAAACTGCAATTGCAAGCTTTCTTAAAACTGGCCTTGACGTGCGTTGAAGATGGAAGAGAAGATAGGCCACTTATGATCGATGTGGCAAAACAACTCGTCAAGATTGAGAGGAACACATACAAGGAGCGCTCCAAATTAGAGATCCCTGGAATATAAAGAACGTAAGAGCTGCAGTGGTGTATTTGTTGGGAACGGTAATAAAAAAAAAAAAAGAAGCTTTGAGGCTACTTTATTCTCTTTTTTTTTAAAAAAAAATATAGAATAAGTGTTAGAGCACGTTTAGTTGACTGTGTTAGTGCATTGTACTATTCAATAATACACTAGTCTAATGTTTGGTATGAACACTACATTGTACAAGTTAAGATGTTCAAACGGGCTATAACACCCCGAAGTTCATTAAGTATAATTAGAGTATTAAATAGTGGATTAGTGTGCCATAATGATTATTTTAAACTTAACTAGATCATTTTGTGAAATTTTTAAATTAATGTCATTTTGATTCTTTTAATGATTTTTAAATATTTTTAAGTGCTATTTTAAATTTTAAAACAACACGTCCCTTTTGAAAAACCACGTGCTGTACACACGGTTTTCCTTCACTGGTTTTGTCTCTCTTTCCTCTATTAATTTCACTCATCCTCTTATTCTCTCTCTCACGCTCGTCTCTCTTCTCTCTCTCCTTCCCCGTGAGTCTCTCCCTCACTCTCTCTCGATTTCTCTCATCCTCTCTCTAAATTTTTGATTCAAAATTCGATTTCAAGCTTCGGGATTGTGGATTGAAGGCTCAGGAATGCCATTGAGCAACCATAAACTCGATTCAAGCTTCGATTCAAGGTTAGTTTTCAAAATTTTAAAACTTTTTACATTTTTCAAATTCTCTTCCATTTTGAGATCTAAGCTTTTTAAGCTTAGAGAACCTTTAATCTAGGTTAGATGAACTTAGAATTACTAGAATTGAAACTTTATTTCATCAAAAACGGATTGGAATCAAGATTTTTCATTTTTCCTCTATTTTCTCTATTTTTGAATTTTTGTAAAAATCTTGTTTAAATTTTGTTTTAATGAGTTAAAAAGTGTTCTACTATGATTTTCTATTGTTTATGATGATTTTCCATGCCTGAGAATTGAGAAAAATAGGTTAGATTTGAAGATTTGGATTCGGGAGGCCGAGACCTGTGCATGGAAAATTCTGGAATTTTTCTAGATCAACAGGCCAAACTTCATGTTTGGCAGGCCGGATTCAACCGACCAGCAGGCCGAACCTGGAGATGTTCGGCCGACCGAACCTGCTCTTCCGACAGGCCGAACTAGGACGACCGACAGGCCGACTGGGCATGGTGTAATTTTGTAATTTTTCACCCGTTTTCACCGTTTTGAACCCTGATTGAAATTTGAACTTTATAAAATGATTTTATAAACCTAAAAGGCACACTAGGACACCATGAGATGATTTAGTACCATAGGATACCTCAAGTTAGATACTAATGGGCTAAGTTACTATGCATTTAGGATTCGTGCGTGGATCCGCGGAGCTAATGTATAGCGGACCGGGATTACAGTGTGGGACATCGACACGAATATCGAGGTAGGACTTCTACCCCTTTTCTTTGGTAGCCCTATTTCAAAATGATTTTGACCAAAAAGGGATTTTTATCAAATGTTTTCAATGACTGATTGGGAAATGATTTTGTTTAAACATCTTTAAAGCGGTTGCTTGAGAAATGTTCATAATGAATTTCATAATGAATGTAAATAATTATAATTGGTAAACAGAGATTTTAATAATTAAAGAAAGATATACGGGCGTGATGCCATATCAGAGATCGGGTCGTGTAGTGAACGACCTTGGGGGCAGGTCCCGAAACCCAGCTGGGCCACTTCGGTGGTGAATATTTGGTTTGCCCGAGAGAGCTTAAAAAGGTATTCTTGACAAATTGATTTCAATGGGATTTTTATTTAATGAAAATATTTATTTGATTTATTTATTTGTTAAGAAAGTTTTAATAAAATATTTATCTGTTTATTTATTTTAAAATATAGTCCTATTGAGCTTTTCGCTCACATTTTTATCTGTTTTAAAATCTTAACCCTAGGTGGACATTAGCTTAGGATCAGAGAAGAGTCCGCTGACCGGACTTACAATCAGTAGAAGATTTGGGTAGGTTGTACTGTAGCAAGTAAGGCATGTAAATTCTTAACCTTTCTTTTCATGGACTGTGGTTGTATTGTAATCTCCCATTTCCACCTTGGAATAGGAAGCAGTTGAAGCTAAAATGCTGGCTTCTGATGCTCGGGTTTCATCTAAAGACAAGTCATACACTTGGCCATGTATTCTCAGATATCCTTCTTCATACCTCTCCACCAATATTGCCTCTTTAGATCTCGATACATCTTTGTGCTCCCTGCATAACTAGCAAACTGAGACTTGTGGACTTCATCCATTATGGTCTTAGTCACGTCCGCGATTGCTAGAATTATTAGACACTCCCTGAAGTACAACGATCTATCTGCATGTATCCTCCATTCTTCAAACTGCTCTTTGTTTTGAATCTGCGTCTAGATTTCCTAAAGATGCTGGTCTTGCCACTTATTCTGCTTCACCATCTGAACAAGAGCTGGGGTCGTCTCCATGTGGTACACCGAAACGCGATTGTAGTCTTCGCAATACTGTAGCCTGTACTCACTCATTGTTGCATCTCTTTTCAAATCTTCAAGAGCCAAACATGCCAGTATCCCTAAAGACTTCCGACTGAGCGCATTCGCGACTACATTAGCTTTTTCGGGATGATACTACAGCACAAAATCATAATCCTCTATGTACTCCATCTACCTTCGCTGCCTCAAGTTCAAATCCCTCTGAGTAAACAAATACTTCAAACTCTTGTGATCGGAGAAAACCTGAAATGTCGCCCCATACAGATAACATCTCCAGATGTTCAATGCATGAATCATTGCTGTGAGCTCCAAATCACCCCATACAGATAACATCTCCAGATGTTCAATGCATGAATCATTGCTGCGAGCTCCAAATCATGAGTGGGATAGTTTCGCTCGTGGGGTCGTAGCTGTCTTGATCCGTACGCTACCACGCATCCCTATTGCATTAGCACACATCCAAGTCCACGTCCTAACACATCTGTATAAACTTCATACGGCTCATCATTGTTGGGAATGATCAACACTAGAGCTAAGGTCAACCGATTCTTTAACTCTTGAAAAGCAAGCTCACATTCTTCGTCCCACTCGAATCTAATGCTTTTCTTGATCAATCTTCTCAATGGTGCTGTTATATTTGAGAAGTCCTTTACAAATTTCCTGTAATATCCTACAAGTCCTAAGAAGCTACGAATCTCTGCCACATTCCTTGGTCATTCCCATTCCACTATGGCTTCTATCTTTGATGGATCCACTGAGATACCATGCTCGAAGATGACATGACCAAGAAATTTGACCTCTGTCAACCAAAACTCACACTTTTCCTTTCTGGCATACAACTGATGCTCCCGCAAAGTCTAAAGTACAATTTTGAGATGCTGCTCATGCTCCTCCCAAGTCTTAGTATAGACCAAAATGTCGTCGATGAACACAATCATGAACTGATCCAAATAAGGCCTGAATATCCTGTTCATTAAATCCATAAAGGCTGCCGGAGTATTCGTCAGTCCAAACGGTATTACCAAGAACTCAAAGTGTCCATATCGGGTCCTAAAAGCTGTTTTGGGAATGTTTTCTTCTTTAATCCTAAGTTGATGGTATCCTGACCTCAAGTCTATCTTTAAGAAGTACCGTGAACCTCTCAACTGATCAAACAACTCATCAATCCTGGGCAAAGTATACTTATTCTTCACTGTGACCCGATTCAACTATTGATAATCTATACATGACCTGAGGGTTCCATCATGCTTCTTTACAAACAAAACCGATGCTCCCCACGGTGATGTACTATTCCAGATGTATCCTTTATCAGCAAGCTCCTAAAGTTGCTTTCTGAGTTCTTTCATTTCTGCCAGTGCCATCCGATAAGGTGCTATGGAAATCGATGCTGTTCTTGAAAGCAATTCAATACCAAACTCAATCTCCCGATGCGGTGGTAATCCTGGCAACTTGTTGGCGAAGACATCTTTGAATTTATCTACCATTAGGATTGTTGTGTTCTTCTTGAGGAGCTAGACTCTCCTTCTAGGTTCATGAGAAAAGCATAACAAACTACATTCTTTTGCCCTCTGAGACATGCCCTTACAAGATGCTCTCTCATCAGCCGATCACCATCACCCTAGTAAGTGATCGTCGTCCCCTTATCTGACACTAGGGTTGCTTTCCTAAGTTGGCAGTCTACCAGTGCATTATACCTAGACAACCAATCCATCCCTAGAATTACATTATATGAACTCATGGGGATTACAATCAAGTCACTTTTCAAAACCTCATCCCTAATCTTTATTTTACAAGCTTTACAAATACTATTCACACACACCCGCCCTAAGGGTGAAGCTATAACTAAGGGTTCATCAAACTCTTCTATCTCTAATCCATGTACAAAAGAGCTCGAAATAAAAGAATGAGTGGCACTAGTATCAAATAATACGTGTGCTAAGGACTAAGAAACTATAATCGTACCATCGATAACTGCGTTACTGGTCTAAGTATCTGAACTCCCTGATGTCATCATGTGAACTTGTGCTAGAGCTTTCCCTTTTCCTCTACCAACACTACTAGATCCTGGGTTAGTTGGCCGATACTGCTGTGATGATGGCGACTGCATACTGGCTATACTTGGTGCTCTATACTGAGGGACGTTACGTTGAAAGTTCTACGGTTGATGTCCTTGTGTTGAATATGACAGTTGCTGAGGAAGGAACTGATGAAACAGAAGCTGAAGGTACTACTGCGGCTGAGGTAGAGTCTAAGGCTGGGGCTGACGACTAGCTCCTTCTCCGATCTAAAATCCTAGGTGAGCACTCCTGATCAAACAATTCCTCTTGATGTGTCCCGGCTACTAACAATAATGACAAGGGAAGCTGTAGGGGTTGCTACGCCCGCTACTGGATGAACTGCTACGGTCGCTGTTCATGCCACCCTGTTTGTTCTTTCTCGAAGTCAGTCGACTACCGAAGCTCCTCCTGCCACTCCTCTATGGTCCTCCCGACGTCTTGGCTCGATTCTTATAGTACTGAGCATAATCATTTTCCACTGATATTGCTGATAACACAAGCTCTCTAAAGTTCTTGAGTCGTACGGCAACCACCTGTTGTCGAATACGGGCTTTTAATCCTTCCTGGAACTTAATGCACTTCTCACGTTCTGATGCTATTGTAGAGGGAGCAAACCTAGACAATTCATTAAACTTCGCTTCATATTCCCGAACTAACATATCACCATGCTGCAACCTATAAAATTCTGCCGCCTTTTGATCCCTGTATCCCTGTGGAAAGTACCGATCGTAGAACAACTCCTCAAACCTATCCCAACTGATATTACCATTATTCTTTAGGCGCTTTGCTTACTTCCAATAGGTATTGGCATCACCTTCAAACTTATATGCCGTAAATTTCACATGATACTTCGCTGGCACACCAAGAGTATCCAGATGCTTCACGATCGAATCTAGCTAATATTTCGCCACTTATGGGTCCCTAGTTTCATTAAAAGTTGGTACAGACACATGTCAGAATTTCTTAAAGTATGTATGCCTATGACTAGCCTTGGAATCATCTAGTCTTGCCGTTGCTACCATCTGCTAGAATGCGGCAAACATAGTCCTCATCATGCCCTCATCATTCATGAACTCAGTGCCAGCTGTTGAGCATCGTCTAGGTGCCATTCTCTCACTTCTGAAAACAAAATTTGGACTGTCAGTGGTATTTCATAGTCATACCTATGCATGCACAATTCTCAAGATTCATAACCTTGAGCTCTGATACCATTTTGTCACTCCCCGAAGTACGGGAGGTGACATGGCAGTTTAATTAAGTTAATTAATTAGAAATTTAGTTAAAATGTGGGTTTAAGAATTAAGGAGATTATTTATAACAATGTGAATATTTTAAAACCTTTTATTTAAAATAAGCAATTATAATATTTGAACGAATAAGGATAACAAAATAAGTAATAAGCGAATAATAAAAATATAAGGTGAGGCAAGAATAGGTCTCACTGACCCACATCTTGTGCACACACATAGTACTGACAATATCAAGTTACAACCATAGTCCAAAATAAAAGAGAAAGTTAAAAATTATACATGCTTTGAATTGCTTGTTCTACAACCTACCCAAATCTTCTACTAGCTGCAAGTCCGGTCAACGAACTCTTCTCCAATCCTAAGCTGATATCCACTTAGAGGGAAAAGATTTTAAAACAAATAAAATGTGAGCGAAAGACTCAATAGGACTATATTTTTAAAACATTTTAATTTTGAAAGAAATTTCATTATTCAAATAAACAAATAGAAAACGAACTAGAATAAATAAATAAATGGATGAAAATTTAATAAAAGTTTTATCTTACCAAAACAATTTAATTGGTTGACCAAAAAGAATACCATTTTCTTTTCCCAAGCAAACCATCTATTCACCACCGTAGTGGCCCAACTGGGTTTCAAGGCCTGCCCCAAAAGTTGCGCACAACACGACCTAATCTTTGATATAGCATCATGCCCTTAAATATAATTATATATATCTTTCTATAATTTATTAAAATCTCTTTTTACCAAATATAATCATTTACATTCATTATGAGGTTTATTATGAAAACTGCATCAATCTACTGTTTGTAAAAATATTCAATAAAAATCCTCTTTCAATCAGTTATTGAAAATATTTGATAAAAATCCCTTTTAGGCCAAAATTATTTTTAAATTAGGTTACCAAAGAAAAGGGGTAGAAGTCCTACCTCAATACTTGTGTCGATGTCTCATCCCGGTCCGCTATACGTTAGCTCCACGGATCCACTCACAACCTTAAATGAAAACTAGGTCAATTAGTATCTAGCGCAAGATATTCTATGTTACTGAATCATCTCATGGTGTACTAGTGTGCCATTTAAGTTTATAAAACCATTTTACAAAGTCAAAATTTCAATCGGGGTTCAAAACGATGAAAATGGGTGAAAAATGACAAAATTTTTACCATGATGGTCGGCCTGCTGGTCCACTATTTCGGCTGACCGAACTGCACAGTTTGGCCTGTCGAAAAATCAAGTCTGGTCAGCCGAACTTTTTTCAATTCGGCCTGCCAATCGTATGAATCTGGCCTGCCGAACTCATGAATCCGGCCTGCCGATCTGGAAAAATTTCATAATTTTTCAGGCATAGGATTTTACCTCCCAAACCCAAATCTTAAATTTCAACCTGTTTTCTCAAATCCCAAGCATGAATAATGATCATAGTTGATAGAAAAATATAATTGATTACTTTTTAATGCTTTAAAACAAGTTTTAAACAAAATTTTTGAAAAAATCCAAAAATAGAGAAAAATAAAAAATCTTGATTTAAATCTATTTTGGATCAAACAAAGCTTAAATCCTAGTTATTCTATGTTCCTCTAACTTAGGTTAATAGTTTCTAAGCTTAGAAAAGCTTAGATTTTAAAATACCAAGAAATTTAAAAAATTGAAAAAGTTTTGAAATTTCAAAACTAACCTCGAATCAAAGTTTTAAATCATAGTTGTGGTTACCAAATCTCATTCCCGAGCCTTTGATCTACTAACTCGAAGCTTGGGTTTGATTTTTCTTTCAATAATTTTTGAGAGGGAATGAGAGAGAGTGAGAGGTACACAGAGAGAGAGAGAGAGATGAGAGAGGGAGAGTGAGAGAGTGAGCGAGAATGAGAGGGAGAAGAAGAGACAAAATAGAGGGAGAGAAGGACAATTAGCTGCACAAAACCGTGTGCAACAGTACACTGGTTTTGAATGAGACCTATTTGGTATTTGACAAATTGTTTTGTTTCAAAAGTTTAAAATAACAATTAAAAATAATTAAGATTAATTAAAAATAATTAAAATTATCAAAACAACTTTAATCTGAAAACTTCACAAAATTACCAAATTAGGTTTAAAATATTCATTATGACACACTAATCTACCATTTAACACACTAACAATACTTCATTAATTTTGGGACGTTACACTCTTCCAAAAGTATTCATTGGCCTTTGAACAAATCTAATTGTAAAGTTCGCTCTCTACAATAATTATCATAGATTGTACGCAGCTAAGTAGGTATAAAGAAGAAGGAAAAGAACTTGGTGAATTACATGGTGGGAAAACTTTTTCGTTGTATAAATTAATTTTCATTTAGATGTTGTTGGAAAATGGCAATTGGGTGAATGAGAAATTGATGCTCATTAGTGGAGATTAATGGAGGTCATAAACCTCATGTTGTAACACCCAAATGCATGGTTAATTGGAGATTATGAGCTTCATAATCATAGGAAATAGAAGGTTACAACCGACGGTTTAATGGGAGTTTATGAAAACCATTATCATGGAAAATGAAAGGTTGCAACCGATATCATTATGCACATAAATCCTGGATTGTAACGTTCATTTTCTTAAGCTTATATAAAGAACTCTCCTCTACATATTTTAAGATATATAATAGTTACATAGAATTTGCACTCATCAAGTCATAGAGAATTTTCTTTGTTTTCAAGTACTATCTAGTTTGTTGTAGTCTTTTTTGGTGATAGAAGAAAACACT
Organism: Artocarpus hirsutus; assembly: GCA_946598075.1. Lineage (NCBI taxonomy): Eukaryota > Viridiplantae > Streptophyta > Magnoliopsida > Rosales > Moraceae > Artocarpus > Artocarpus hirsutus. Next base: position 10,200 of record CAMOHE010046899.1, read on the forward strand.
ATTTCAAGTTCGTCGGAAACGGTATCCCATAGTGCTTAAGATTTCATTGCTAGTCATTGTATCCTAGGAGACAAACGTCCATCGAATCCTCATGCACAACCGGAGGGGATGAATCTGTTTTAAGGAAAGCATGACCTACACGTGCCTCAACCATTTTCATCTAATTTCCATGTTGCGTTGCTTCCATTGAAGGTTTTGTTGTATCTATTTTCTTTAATTTCAATTTCCAATTTTTACAATTGTAACTTGTTTGTCTTATTCATGTTACATGATATATATTTTTAACAATCTTAAAACAGAATCCCTTTTGAAGATCGACAGGTTACTATAATAGAGAAACAAATCTTATGATTTTTTTTTTCTCGTATTTTCGTCTTACTATAGTTTTTTGTTTGCTTGCTTATTTGGTTGTGATCATTTTGTTACATTTCAACTTCCATAAATTTGGTTGGCTTCTGATGTTGGCTTTTGTTATTGTTATAAGAGTTTGTTTTGTTATGAACGTTTTGAATTGATCATTTAGGTTGCTTTTGTATGTTGATTATGAACGTTTGGATTGGTTTGATTACCTCAGATCATTAGAAGATAATTCTCCTTGATCGTTTATGGTTTGAATTTCCTTTGTTGCTTTTCTTTACCATTTATTCATAGTTTATTCTGGAATTGAATTAATTTAATGGTGTTCGGATATGAGACTTTGAAAAAAAATATATATATATATATATTTGCTTTTTATTGATCTGTTCATGACCTTTTGTTCTTGTTTTTTATGTGTGTGTATATATATATTAGTTAACATTTATGTGCATAAACTATAAAAGTTTTGTTTCGTTCCTATATGTTTACATTTTAAATATATGTATATATATATATATATATGAAGGTTGTATTATATGACAGTTGTTATAGTCGTTTTTGTTTTTGTTATAATATATGTAAAAGTTTCTTTATTATTATCATTTTTTTTTTGTTATAACAATTTTGTTATATATCAGTTATATAATGTTGGCTTATGTTATAAGTATATAACAGGTTTGTTTTTTTTTTTAAAAAAAAAACATTTATCATATATGATAAGTTTCATTTATCCCTTTGTTTACGTTTTTGCATTTATAATAGTTTATAACAGTTTAAGTTATAATATAACCTGTTTACATTTTTATTAATGTTTTAATATTTTTAAGTTATATTCTATATTAATTAATCATAAGTTATATACTACATAGGTTTCTATTGTTTCTTTGTTTACGTTTTGTTTGTTATGTAATTGATTTTATTTTAATTGCTTATTTATATATATGAGCGTTATTGTTTTCCGTCTAAATATTTATTATAAAAATGTTTAAATTATTTTAGTTTGCTATGTTTTGTTTTTAGTCAAAACATTTAGTATATATATAGTTTACTGTTTATAACAGTTTTGTATTTAAATGCAAATTGTTTGTTTTGTTTTGTTTTTATTAACAGATTGTTTAACTTTTTGTTATTATCAAACTGTTTCTTTAATTTTTAAAGGAAACTAACTTTAGTTCCATTTTTTGAAGTTGAAGTTCAAGTTCAAGAAATGGGTGATAACATGCATGTTATTCCAACTGAGAATGTTCTAACTAGGAGCACTTTTGAGACACCAATGCCTTCTCCTAGGGTTCATGTCTCGATCTCGGCACAACCTTTGTCGGTTACGGTTCCTGTTAACCACAATAAAAAACCTGAAAAGTTTAATGGACTGAATTTTAAAACTTGGCAACAAAAGATGTTCTTCTATTTGACAACAACGAATCTTACGAGATTCTTGAAAGAGGATCCTCCTACTGTTAGAGAAGATGAAACAGATGCACAGACCTTGCTTGCTGTTGAAGCATGGAAGCATTTTGACTTTTTGTGCAAAAACTAATTTTGAATGGCTTGACTGATGCACTCTATAATGTGTATAGTCCAAAAAAAATGACCAAAGAAGTGTGGGAGTCTTTGGATCATAAATACAAAATAGAAGATGCTGGTGCTAAGAAGTTCATAGTTGGACGGTTCATGAACTACAGAATGGTGGATTCCAAGACTATAATTCGTCAAGTTCAAGAACTGCAATTACTCATTCATAAAATTCATGCAGAAGGAATGGTAATTAGCGAGTCTTTCCAGGTAGCTGCAATCATAGAGATGTTACCCCCTGCATGGAATGATTTCAAGAACTATCTAAAGCACAAGCGTAAGGAGATGAGCGTTGAAGATCTTATTGTTCGACTTCTCATTGAGGAAGACAATAGAAGATCTGAGAAAAAACCTTTTAACAAGTTTGTTACCAAAGCGAATGTGGTGGAGCATGATAAAAGCTCCAAGAACAAGAAAACCAAGTCGGGGTTCAAGCTGGGGCCTAAGGGTGGAATTTCAAAGAAGCAAAAATTCCAAGGAAAATGTTTCAACTGTGACAAGATGGGTCACAAGTCGGCAGATTGTAGGTTGCCGAAGAGAAATAAGAAGAAAAAGGCCAATGTGGTGGACACCATCACACAAGAAGTGTCAGACATTAGTTTTTTTGCCGTGGTCTCTAAAGTCAACATGGTGGACTCCAACCCGAAGGAGTGGTGGCTGGACATTGGGGCCACACACCATGTTTGCTGTGATAAAGTTGCCTTTGCTGAACTTGTGTTGTCAGATTCTAGGGAGAAGCTATACATGGGCAATTCAGCTACATCTGATATCAAGGGCCAAGGGATGGTATTTCTGAAAATGACATCAGGCAAAGAAGCTAAGCTTCAAAATGTGCTGTATGTGCCTGATATCGAAAGAATCTCATTTCTGGAACTCTGCTGAGTTCACATGGCTTCAAGATGGTTTTTGAAGCTGATAAATTAGTTTTGTCTAAGCATGGGATGTATGTGGGAAAGGGATATGTGAAAAATGGAACATGAAAAATGAATGTAATGGCTATTAAGCCCAATTCCATCAATAAGAATAAAAGGTCTTCCGCTTATATGCTTGAGTCTTCTAATTTATGGCATGGTAGACTAGGTCATGTTAATTATGATACTTTGAGTAGATTAATTAACTTGGATCACATACCCACATTTAATATTGATCCCAAACATAAATGTGAAATATGCGTAGAGGCAAAACCAACGAAATCTTCGTTTCAAACGATTGAGAGAAATACCGAGTCACTTGATTTAATACATAGCAATGTTTGTGACTTAAAATTTGTTCAAACCAGAGATGGGAATAAATATTTTGTCACATTTATAGATGATAGAACAAAATATTGCTAATGTATATTTGCTTAAAAGCAAAGATGAAGTTATTGAGAAATTTGTTCTCTATAAGCAAGAAGTTGAAAATCAACTTAATAAGAAGATTAAGATAGTAAGAAGTGATCGCGGTGGTGAATATGTAGAACCATTGAGTGAATTTTGTGCATAAAATGGAATTATTCATGAGGTTACACCACCCTATTCACCTCAGTCAAATGGTGTAGCTGAACACAAAAATTGTACCTTAAAGGATATGATGAATGCGATGTTGATAAGTTCTGGATTGCCATAGAACATGTGGGGGGAAGCTATTTTATCGACTAATTACCTTTTAAATAAGGTATCTCGAAAGAAAGAAGACAAGACTCCTTATGAATTGTGGAAAGGTAGAAAGCCTTCCTACAAATACTTGAGAGTGTGGGGGTGTCTTGCAAAGTTAATGGTACCTACACCAAAGAAGATGAGAATAGGTCCAAAAACAGTTGATTGCATCTTCATTGGTTATGCCCACAACAGTAGTGCTTATCGGTTTCTTGTGTATGAATCTAAAAACCCTGAGATTCACAAGAACACAATAATGGAATCTAGGAATGCATCATTTTTTGGACATATATTTCCTTGAAAATCCAAAGAGGATGGTCCAAGTTCATCCAAACGAACGTTTGAGACTATTGAAGAGAATAGTCAAGATCATCAAGAAGTTGAAACCGAATATGAAAAGGAAGAGCCTAGACGAAGCAAAAGGGCACGGACAGAAAGATCATTTGGACCAGACTTTTTGACCTACATGCTAGAGGCTAAACCTTAAACTTTCAATGAAACTGTAAGCTCATCTGAGGGTCCTTTATGGAAAGAAGCCATAAAGATTGAAATTGATTCCATCATGCAAAATCATACTTGGGAATTAGTGGACCTTCCTCTAGGAAGTAAACCGCTAGGTTCTAAGTGGATTTTCAAACGCAAAAGGAAAGCAGATGGAACAATTGACAAGTATAAGGCTAGACTTGTTATAAAAGGTTATAAACAAAAGGAAGGCCTTGATTACTTTGATACTTATTCTCCTGTAACAAGAATAACCTCAATAAGAATGATTTTAGCGATTGCCGCTTTGTAGAATCTTGAAGTACATTAGATGGATGTAAAGACTGCTTTTCTTAATGGAGACCTTGAAGAGGAAATTTATATCGAACAACCAAAAGGTTGTATTGCTCCAAGACAAGAAAAGAAAGTCTGCAAATTGGTGAAGTCTTTATATGGGTTTAAACAAGCACCAAAGCAATGGCATGAGAAATTTGACAATGTTATGATGTCAAATGGCTTCAAAATTAATGAGTGTGACAAGTGTGTTTATGTCAAAAGAACAGATGATGGATATGTTATCCTTTGTCTATATGTAGATGACATGCTAATCGTGGATAGCAATGATCGAATGATCAAATCTACCAAAGATATGTTAAACTCTAGGTTTGACATGAAAGACATGGGACCTACCGATGTGATTTTGGGAATCAAAATTAAAAGGTCGCCTAATGGACTCATCTTGAGCCAGTCACACTATATGGACAAGATACTTGACAAATTTAGTGAAAATGACTCTGGCGTGGCTAGAACTCCAATTGATATTAGTCAACATCTGTCCAAAAATAAAGGAGAAAGTATATCCCACGTAGAATATGCTAGAGTGATAGGCAGTTTAATGTACTTAATGAATTGTATAAGACCAGATATTGCCTATGCTGTGAGTAGTTTGAGTAGATTCACGAGTAATCCAGGAGATGACCATTGGAAAGCGATTGTTACAGTACTCAGGTACCTAAGATATACTCATGATTATGGGCTACTCTATACAAGAGATCCTGCTGTTCTTGAAGGATATTCTAATGCAAGTTGGATATCTGATATACAGGACTCTAAAGCTACAAGTGGATATGTATTCACTTTGGGAGGTGCAGTAGTTTCATGGAAGTCCTCAAAGCAGACAGTAATAACCAGATCTACTATGGAATCTGAATTTGTAGATTTAGATAAAAGCGGTGAAGAGGCTGAATGGTTAAGGCATTTCTTGGAGGATATTCCTGAATGGCCTAAACCTATACCTGCAATATGCATACATTGTGATTATCAATCTACTATTGGCAGGGCACATAATGTGATGTACAACGGTAAGTCAAGACATATACGTCGTTGACATAATACTGTTAGACAACTGATCTCGACTGGAATCATAACATTAGATTATGTAATGTCTAAAGAAAATATTGTGGATCCGTTAACCAAAGGACTGAATAGAGATCAAGTTGAGAAAACATCAAGAGGAATGGGACTTAAGCCCATAAAAGAATAGGTCGAAATAGTGGAAACCCAACCTTGTTGACTAGAGATCCCAAGATCTAGGTTCAATGGGACAACTAAACTGAATAGACCGAGTAGGATCACTTTGAGGGTTACCCCAACCCATTCCTAAAATAAAAACAGTGATACCCGTAGAAAAAGGTTGAGCAGTTTGCTTTTAATGATTCTTATGCATCAAATACAATGAGAATTCGAGCGGAGTAATGCGGGTTACTCTTAAGTAAGAAATCACCTATGTGAGAGAGAAGTGGGGCCGCTTCAAAGGAGAATTGTTAGGGCTTAATTCTTTAAAAACTCTTACAGAACCAGGGAGATGTTCATGGCCAAAATGAACATAATCATGAAAACTATAACTATGTTAGGAAAATATCTGTGTGATGTATGTTATCGTTTACACAAACGGTTGAACAGTTCAAGGACATCGTGTCTATTGGTCAACCAGTAAAGTAAACATACTTTCGCAAGGGAAGGTTCAAGGGTTAACGCTTACCTATCCTATGCAGGTATTAACCGTAGAACTCTATCACCGTGTAATGTCTTTGTTTTTCCCTTGTAGTTTGTCAATTTCATTCATGTGGGGGATTGTTGGAAAATGGCAATTGGGTGAATGAGAAATTGATGCTCATTAGTGGAGATTAATAATGGAGGTCATAAACCTCACGTTGTAACACCCAAATGCATGGTTAATAGGAGATTATGAGATTCAAAATCATAGGAAATGGAAGGTTACAAGTGACAGTTTAATGAAAGTTTATGAGCACCATTATCATGGAAAATGAAAGGTTGCAACGATATCACTATGCACATAAATCCTGGATTGTAACGTTCATTTTCTTAAGCTTATATAAAGAACTCTCCTCCACATGTTTTAAGATATATAATAATTACATAGAATTTGCACTCATTAAGTCATAGAGAATTTTCTTTGTTTTTCATGTACTATCTAGTTTGTTGTAGTCATTTTTGGTGATAGAAGAAAACACTGTTTCAAGTTTGTCAGAAACGGTATCCCATAGTGCTTAAGATTCCGTTGCTAGTCGTTGTATCCTAGGAGACAAACGTCCATCAAATCCTCATGCACAACCGGAGGGGATGAATCTGTTTTAAGGAAAGTGTGAGCTACACGTACCTCGACCATTTTCATCTAATTTCCACGTTGCGTTGCTTCCATTGAAGGTTTTGTTGTATCTGTTTTCTTTAATTTCAATTTCCAATTTTTACAATTGGAACTTGTTTGTCTTATTCATATTACATGATATATATTTTTAACAGATGTAACTATAATTGCCAGCAGATGTAAATGCTGTTATACTGTTTTGTTTGTTTTATTTTACTTATGTTTGCATAGGTAAATTGAATACGGCAGTTATGGGACCTAAAACCACATCAGAAAAATGGCATACCTTTTCTCAAATCAGAGTCGTTCATCTTTAATCCTATGACTAGAAAAAATTAGCCGTCTTAAGTTTGACAAAATGGGTAGGCCAAAGTTGAGGCAATTTCAAAGTATAAATATATATATATATGGGGTAAGGTTTAATATTTTTTTATAGAGAAATGGTAAGAAATATCAGATTTTTAGAACTTAGCAAATATCATAAATAATTTTGAATGTTAGGACATGTTAATCAATGCCGTCAACTATAGAAATTAAATACTGTGCAGACCAAAATACCTTCAATTTTAAATCTTTTTTTCTATCCTTTCTCTTTGGATGTGGTTTTTTTCCCTCTCTCCCACTTGTTTCTTCCCATCTCGACTTTCCCTCCTCTTCATTAGTGCCGCCACAAGAATGCCCAACCAACGGTTGCCACTCGTCATCGTCACGCTTCGCTTGTGGCTCTTTGTCGTCAATGTCATTCATCGCCAAGGACGAGATATACTCGAGAGAGAGAGAGAGAGACAAGGGAGCCAAATTTGTCATCGTTGTTTGTCACGCCCCGGAGTACGGGAGGTGACGTGGTGGTTTAATTAGATTAATTAAGTAAACATTTAATTAAAAATAGGGTTTTAGAAGGAAATTTATAAATAAAAAAGGTGATAATTTTAAAATCGTTTGAATAGAAAAGTTAAAGAAATAAATGAATCGTCATAATAATTAAACAAATAGAAATAACATTAAATAATTAAATATGGGATGGAACGCGTATGAGTCCTACTAGCCCACATATTGTGCACACACATATAGTACTGACAATATTATGATACAACCACAGTCCAGAATGAAAGGGAAGTTAGAGTCTTACATGCCTTGAATGATAAATTAACTTACCAAATACTTCTACTGATCGTAAGTCCGGTCGGCGGACTCTTCTCCAAACCTATGTTGATATCCACCTAGGGTTAAGATTTAAAACAGATAAAATGTGAGCGAAAGGCTCAGTAGGACTATATTTGAAAATTATTTAACTTTAAAAGAAAATGCATAAATCAAATAAACATATAAAATTGAACTGGAACAATTAACGAATAAATAATTAAATGTGAGATTAAATAAAATATAATCTTACCAAAATAATTCAAATAAATCAATCAAAAGGGTACCATTTTCCTTTCCTGGGCAAACCATACATAACTCACCACGGTAGTGGCCCAGCTGGGTTTCGGGACCTGCCCCCAAGGTTGTTCACTACACAACCCGATCTTTGAGATGGCATCATGCCCTAAAATTTATGTATACATATATATCTTTCTGATTCATAAAATCTCTTTTTTACCAGATATAATCATGTATACTCATTATGAAGTTTATTATAAAATCCGTCTCAATCCACTGTTTCAGAAAACAGATAATGAAAATCCTTTATCAACAAGTCATTTGAATACATTTTTATAGAAATCCTTTTTAGGCCAAAGCATTTTAAAATCGGCTACCAAAGAAAG
>CAMOHE010046900.1:0-12882 GCA_946598075.1 Artocarpus hirsutus
AATTGAAGAATCGATTGACTTCAGCTCCAGTGTTGATCATTCCTAGCAATGACGAGCCGTACGAGGTTTATACGGATGCTTCAGGACATGGACTTGGATGCGTGTTGATGCAACAGGGACGCGTGGTAGCGTATGAATCGAGACAGTTACGACCTCACGAGCAGAATTATCCAACTCATGACTTGGAGCTCGCAGCGGTGATTTATGCGTTGAAAATTTGGAGATGTTACTTGTTCGGGGCAACATTTTAGGTTTTCTCCGATCACAAGAGTTTGAAGTATCTGTTCACTCAAAGGGATTTGAATTTGAGGTAGTAGAGATGGATGGAATATATGGAAGATTATGATTTTGCATTGCAGTATCATCCTGGGAAAGCGAACGTCGTTGCAGATGCACTCAGCCAAAAGTCTTCAGGGATATTGGCATGTTTGGCTCTCGAGGATTGGAAAAGGGATGCGATGGTAAGTGAGTTCAGTCTACAGTATTGTAAGGACTACGATCGTATTTCGGTGTACCACATGGAGGCGACCCCAGCGCTTGTTCAGATGGTGAAGCAGAACTAGTGGCAAGACCAGCATCTTCAGGGAATCTAGACGCGAATTCAAAACAAAGAATAGTTTAAAGAATGGAAGATACACATAGATGGATCGTTGTAGTTCAGGAAGCGTTTGGCGGTTCCAACTGTCGTAGAAGTGAAGAAAACTGTGATGGACGAAGCTCATAGATCTCAGTTCGCTGTTAATCCAGGGAGTACGAAGATGTATCGTGACTTAAAGAGGCAATATTGGTGGAGAGGCATGAAGAAGGACGTCCGAGACTACGTGGCCAAGTGTGTGATTTGTCTTCAGGAGAAAGCCGAGCATCAGAAGCCAGCAGGTCAGCTTCAGCCACTTCCTATTCCAAGGTGGAAATGGGAGCACGTAACGATGGATTTTCTTACTGGATTACCGAGGATGGAGCAGCGGCACGATGCGATTTGGGTCGTGATCGACAGGTTAACAAAGTCTGCTTATTTCATTTCGTTTAGATTGACGTGTTCGAGGAGGATTCTTGGAGAGTTGGATATGCAGAACATAGTAAGATTGCATGGAGTTCCTTTGTCCATCACCTCTGATAGGGATACAAGATTTAATGCCAGGTATTGGAGGAGTTTTCAGGAGGCTATGGGTACAGATTTGAAGTTCAGCACGGCATTTCATCCTCAGATGGACGGACAATCAGAGTGGGTTATTCAGATTCTCGAAGGCATGCTACGAGCTTATGCGTTGGACTTCAGCGGAAGCTGGAAGAAGTACTTGCATCTGGTGGAATTCGCATACAACAACAGCTATCAATCGAGTATTGGTATGGCACCGTTCGAGATTACTCAACGTGTGGGTGTGGTTGCGTATCGACTCAACCTTCCTCCAGAACTTTTGCATGTTCATGATGTATTTCACATATCGATGCTTTGGAAGTATCCACCTGAGCAGGAAAAGATTGTTTCGTTTTGGGATGTGCAGATTCAGGAAGACACGACATATGAAAAAGTGCCAGTTCAGATCATTGATCGTAAAGTGATTAGTTTACGTCGTCGTGAGATCTCGTTAGTTAAGGTCGTGTGGCAGCATCACGGGGTTGATGAAGCCACTTAGGAATTAGAGTCGAGTATGCGGGATTTGTATCCGCATTTGTTTGTTTTTGAAATCGATTTGTAAATTTCGAGGACGAAATTTTCTTTTAGGGGTGGAGAGTTGTAATACCCAAAAGTTAATTAAGTGTAATTAGGATGCTAAATGGTGGATTAGTGTGCCATAATGAGTGTTTTAGAATTTAATTTGATTATTTTGTGAAAATTACGAAAAACTTATGTTATTTTACTCTTTCAATGATTTTTAATTATTCTAAATTGTTTTAATTGTTAATTTAAATTTTAACAAAGTAATTTGATTTAAAGACAGTGTACTGTTGCACATAGTTTTGTGCAACCACTTTTCTCCCTTTTCCTCTATTTATTTCACTCTTTCTCTTTCTTCTCTCATTCCTCACACGTTCACTCTCTCTCTCCTCTCCCGTATACTCTCTCTCGATTTACTCTCTCTCTCCCTTTTTCTCTCTCTAAATTTTGAAACAAAATTCATTTTCAAGCTTCGGGTTAGAAAATTGAAGGCTTAGGAATAAGATTCAACAACAAAAACATCGTTTTCAAGCTTCGATTCGAGGTTAGTTTTTAAAATTCAAAAGTTTTTCAATTTTTCAAATTCTCTTGCATTTTGAGATCTAAGCAATTTTGAGCTTAGAAAAGCTTTGATCTAGCGTAGAGTAACTTAGATTAACTAGGATTGAAACTTCATTTCATCAAAAAAGGATTGGAATCGAGATTTTTCATTTTTCCTCTATTTTCTCTATTTTTGGATTTTTGAGAAAATCTTATTTAAAACTTGTTTTAATCCATTAAAAAGTGTTCCATTATGATTTCCTATAGTTTATGATGATTTCCCATGCATGAGAATTGAGAAAACAGATTAGATTTGAAGATTTGGATTCATGATGCTGAAAACCCGTGCGTGGAGAATTCTAGAATTTTCCCAGATCGACAGGCCGAACTTCGTGTTCGGCAAGCCGGATTCAAAGGATCGGCAGGTCGGATTCATCCGACCGGCAGGCTGAACCTGGGAATGTTTGGCCGACCGGACTTGGCTTTCTGGCAGGCCAAACTGTGCAGTTCGGCAGGCCGAACCAGGGCGACCGGCAGGCCGACCGGGCGTGGTGCAGTTTTGTGATTTTTCACCTGTTTCTACTGTTTTGAACTCTGATTGAAATTCTAACTTTATATAATGATTTTCTAAACCTAAAATGGCACACTAGGACACCATCAGGTGATTTAGTACCATAGGATACTTTGGGTTAGATACTAATGGACTAAGTTACTATGTATTTAGGATTTGTGCGTGGATCCGCGGAGCTAACGTATAGCGGATCGGGATTACGGTGTGGGACACCGATACGGATATTGAGGTAGGACTTCTACCCCTCTTCTTTGGTAGCCCTATTTCCAAAATGATTTAAGCCAAAAATGAATTTCTATCAAATGTTTTCAATGACAGATTGGGAAATGATTTTATTTAAATATCTTTACAAGCAGTTGATTGAGAAATGTTCATAATGAACCTCATAATGAATATAAAAGATTATATCTGGTAAAGAAGAGATTTTATGAATCAAAGAGATATATATGTATATATATATATATATATTTGAGGGCATGATACCATATCAGAGATCGGGTCGTGTAGTGAACGACCTTGGGGGCAGGTCCCGAAACCCAGCTGGGCCACTACGGTGGTGAATTACATATGGTTTGCCCAGAGAAGGAAAACGGTATTCTTTCTGGTTGACTTGTTTGAATTATTTTGTGAAGGTTATATTTTATTAAATTTCACATTTAATTATTTATTTGTCTGATTGTTCCAGCTCGTTTTTCATATGTTTATTTGATTCACGAAATTTCTTTTAAAATTGAATAATTTCTAAATATAGTCCTACTGAGCCTTTCGCTCACTTTTTTATCAGTTTTAAAATCTTAACCCTAGGTGGACATCAGCTTAGGATTGGAGAAGAGTCCGTTGACCGGACTTACTATCAGTAGAAGATTGGGTAGGTTAAGATACAATTCAAGGCATGTAAGATTCTTAACTTATTCTTTTACTTTGGACTGTGGTTGTATTGTAATATTGTCAGTACTATATGTGTGTGCACAATATGTAGGCCAGTGGGACCCATACGCGTTTCACCCCATATTTAATTATTTTTAATGTTATTTTATGATGGTTTATTTTAATTCCTTAAATCATTCTACTTAAACAAATTTTAAAATTATCACTTTTTAATTATAAATTTGAATCTTAAACCCTGTTTTTAACTAAATCTCTATTTAAATGACGTAATTAAATCACCACGTCACCTCCCGTACTCTGGGGCGTGACAATATCTTTCCCCTATACCACGACGGTCTTCGTTTTCACGAGCGTAACTTGCCGCGTATTTTTTCCCTTATTACGACGGTTTTTAGGAAACGGTCGTGAAATAAAGGTCGTGTAATCAATATTTTCTTGTAGTGGACAAATCAATTTTATTTAATGATTTTCTTTGACTTTTATTTATTATCATGGCATAGCAAATTTTTATAGGAAATTGTCGTCTTTGCAATGTGAATAGGCATTTAGATTCATGTACAATCATTTTTATTCTTAGAATATAAAAATTTTTATTGGTGTTTTTTCAATTTATGATTTGTCCTTCTATTATTTTATTTGTCAATTATGTAATAATAAGTCTTGTTCTATTGCATAGTCTAATAGATTGATTTAAATTTATTAATAACATAATATGAGCTCTAAGTTTGAGATTTGATTCATGTGGTGGTATGCCATTAAAATTTAGAGTATGTAAATATTTTTTTCAAGATTAGGTATTTCAATAGAAATAAATTTGCCTATTTCGAATGGTTCATGTAGCTTTTCATTAGCATGTAACTAAAACAGGAAATGGTGGTAAGCCTTGTTTTTGAAATTCGACTGCGTATAGATCTACAAAACAAAATAAAAGAAAAAGACAAAGAAATTGCAATAGTTCTTTACTTGTAAAAATTGAGATTAAATAAGTATTGAGAAAGTTAACTACCCTGCAATAATCATTCCAATGATTTTTTTTTAGCTTTAATAATGGATAAAATATGATCTAATTTCATTTTGAAAAATCTTGTGATAATATTTAGTCTATATTCGAGTTTTTCACCTAGAGTTTTAGTTAAAGCTCTTGTAATTTTAGGCCATTTGGGATTATATATAAATGTTATAAACAAATTTGGATTTTCATAGTGCCTATAAATTGCCAATGCATCTTGATAATTTTGAATCATATATATAGGACTTCCTGTATGGCTAGAAAGGAGGATAATTCTTTTGCCAATTGCTTGTACATTTGTGTCTCCTCTAGTAATAGTATCTTGAATACGTTGGTAAATTTCAGATCTTAAATTTTTTTGATTCTTTCTAATGTAATCTAATCGATCTTCTTCTATAGAAGCATATGTATCAACTACATATTATTGAAATAATATTCCGTCTTTAAACAGAGTATTGTCTTGATTTTGACATTGTTGTAATTGTTAACAATAAAATGCTCTCATAGAAATTCTTTTTTTTAAAGAATTTTTGTTTAAGTTGTTTATATTTGATTTTAAATCAATTCTGTAACCATCTTCTTCATATGGAAATAATAAAGGATATTGCGAAGCCATATAAGATGGATGTTGCTTTGTAATTCTTTGTAAAGTGTTTGTTTTGTCTTCAATTATAATATCTCTTCTTTGTTCATATTCACCAATGTGACGCTTCGCCTTTTTGGGCCGTCACTTAACTTTCTTAAACATCATTTCATTAACATTAATCTTATTTATTCAGTAAGAAAAATACTGAGTATTTTTTTCCTTTTTTTTAGATTACTTTAAAACATACTTAAAAGTTGTTGCGACTTTTATTGCAACTTAAGTTGAGATATTGTCTAACATTTGACTTTTAAACCATTTCAAATAGTTTCTTAAAACTTAAAAGAAACATTAATTGAATCATAGCTTAAAACTTAACTTTATAATTAAATATAACATTTCGTAAAATATATCTTGAAACTTTGATAATATTTCTTAAAACTTTGATTTTTTTAAATCTTTGAAAATACTATCAAATAGTAGAAAAAAAAATTTCTTTGAACAACGGAATATACTGTAGTGGTATCCAGACCTAAATCTTTGCATTTGTCATCCGCAGCATTGAGCTCTTCACACAGGTCTTACTTGCCACCCATATGACTATTTATAATATGAAGGAACTTTTTATGAGCTTTTGCTTAGTAAGTTCAAACATAAACTTACAAATCATTTTAATATGCTTTATAATCTTTTCTCATAAAAACCATTCTTTTATAACGTTTTTCATAAAACATTTCTTAAATATTTTTCTTTAAAACGTCATTCATAAACCTTTTCTTGTAAACATAAAAATGTTTTTCATAAATATTTGATGTAAAACATTTCTTAGAATGTTTTTTATAACATATAAATATTTTATAATAAGGAATACAGAAAAATCAAAATACATGATTCAATTTATGCTCAATTATGAACTTTTAATTATGAGCATCCTATAAACATTCAATTCTTACTTTAACTTTTTATCTTTGTTCCTTAACTTTCCTTATCTTATAAATTTTAGTGTTTGTACCAACATCATTTATCATGAGATTATAAACATGATACTTTTTTTGTGAAAGACTTAAGACCATCAAACACCAAGGTCATAACTTTAACTTTACTTGTGTACCTCACATCAAGGATGTCATAACTTTAATTTTACTTGTGTACCTTACATTAAGGAGGTTGGCATGACACCTTCTTTTTATCTTTACTTTATTTTCTTATTAACTTTAGTGAGCGTATCAAATGCTATAGCTTTAACATATAAATAGTAAGCATATCAAATGCATTCATAACGCAAACCATGACTTGATCTCTATAACTTATTGCATAATAAATACAACATAAAACTTATAACTTAAACCGTAAAACGTTATACATTAACAAAATATAAACATACTTTAAACATAATTATTGCAAATACATTGCAAACTTATACTTAATCTTTAAAACTTTATGCATAACTAGTAAAAACATACTTTAAAAACAACTTGAATAACAATTGCAAATACATTTGCAAATATATATATAAACATTTGAAAATCATTTGCTTCATGCTGCAGGTGATGTTTGAACTTACCTGGTCCTAGCTCTAGCGTTCCCATCTCATTTTTTTTTCCTTTCATTAGTTGGCTTTTGTGTCTTGATCAAACGACACCTGATTTATTAGTTAACATCTCATATTATCAATCTATTCGATTGATAACAAAACTTAATCATTAAATATTCCTTCCTTTTTAAGTAACCTGTATACTATCGGTTTACTTTCTTTTATGTTGTATCCCATTGGTTTATCATTCTTCTCTTTAGCTTGGTAATCCACCAGGTTATCAATCTTTTTACTTAACTTTATAACCCATCGGGTTACCTTTTTCTTAACTTAACTTTTTAACCCACCAGGTTACCTTACCTTTCTCTTTAGTTAGCTTTATAAACCATTGTTTTACCTTGCTCTTAACTTTGTAACCCACTAGGTTACTTTTTCCTTTATATAATTTTAACCCATCGGGTTAATTTTCTTTTACTTGAACGTCCCTTATTAAATTTTCCTTCTCATGCGACGGTTTTGTTACTTAACGTATTACGAAATATTTTCTGTCTAAGAGCGTTTTGCTAATTCGGAGTGTCCAACTCTGTTTTAGCTGTTTTCTTAAAAAAGACGATTTTACCTTTGACGGGTTTTTCGTGAAGTTCGTAACTTATTAAACTTTTTGCTTAACTTTACCTTTCAATTCTTACATGTTATGGAAAAATTCCCGCTAAGGGGCATCTTACAACATCGGATGTTTTGGGTCCATTTTGGCTTTTTTCATAAAATGATCATTTTGGCTTTAACATTTTTCTTTCATTCTTTACTTGATTAAACTCTTAGTCTTTACAAACATAAAACCTGTGGTTATTTACTGCCTACAAAAATGTAGGAACCTAATGTTCCTTGGTGAAAACCAAGTTTTCACACGATTTTATATCGTTGGCCTGAAATACCAAGATCTTTATATTTTTGCCCCCGAAACCAAAGACAATTATTTTGTACCAAAACATCTAGTTTTTCACGAGGAATAAAATTTTAAAAGTTCCATGGTCAAATTCAAAAATTTCATAAAGTTTTCATTTCTTGAAATTTTGCGTTTAAAATTTCATAAAATTCATAACTCCCCAACCGAGCAGAATTTTAACAAATTGTCCACGCTACCTTAACAGTTTTGATGAGTTCTACAACTTTTATGTTTTAACTTTCCCTAAATTCTAACGTTAAGATGGACTTTTTTTGCTGATTTTTGAATATGCTGAACACTTGTAAAACTTTACAATTTAGTCATTTTAAAATTTTACAAAATTTCATTCACAAAAGTTGTTTCCTTCACTATGTTGGCAGGTCCTATACCATGTTTTGAAAATAAATTGGCCTCTAAGGCCCTCAAAAACATTGTTTCTTAAGAACTAACTAAACTTTGTATTATAACAAAGTTTCATAACTTTTTCATTCTTTTGCACGAAACCCTACCTTCTTTCTTTCTATCATCATCGCTGTCAATATCAAATATAAAATAATCATGTCATAATGTCTATCTTACATGCCATAGCTCATAACATACATCAAGGGCTAAGAATCTACCTAACCTCTCGAAAATGTTAGTCCTTCCTTTTGATACTTGTACGTATCTCAAAACCCCTTAAAAACCATCCATAATACAACCCTCAAAAATCTCATCTAAATCATGAACCAAACCCTTAAACATAATAGGAAAAGCTTGGATTTTACCTTGAAAACTCTTAAATCCTCATCTTCTTCACTTGTTCTTGTTCCCTTACATGATGTGGAGCTTGGGATTCATTAAAATTTTGAGAGGAAATAGCATTGCTGGGGGAGGGGGGTCAAAATTTTGGGATTCATCAAAATTTTACTTTTTATTCTTTGATTTTTTTTTTTCGCAACTTAGTGACTCATCAAAATTAGTCACCATTTTGGATTAATTGGGGGTTAAAGTTTGCTTAATCTTGGCAACATTGGGTATTTTGGTAATTTTAACCCAATTTGATGACTTACCAACATTAGTCATCACTTGACATCATCTTTGTTAAAAAGTTGAGGTAATTTTGGCATGGTGGGATTGGACCACATCAAGGGAGTGTGGTGGCAATTTCTCATCTATTTGGGAGTGTCCCATGGTTGGTCCTATATTTTTACACAATTTCAATTTATACTGATGGTATTTTCCTATACTGTCAGTATTCTTTTCTATACAATTCATGAGGTCTCACAACCTCCCATACTTATTCACATCCATTACATAATCTATTTCCTATACTGTTTAATTTATACAATCTAAATTTATACTGACAGTGTTTTCTTATATTGTCAGTATATTCTTTATACTGTTACGAGCTTACACAACATTCCTTACTCATTCATGTCCTCCAAACAGTATTATTTCTATACTACTTTAACTTTAAATAGTCTAATTTTTATACTACTTAACCTTAAATAGTTTTGTTTCTACATTGCATTACTTTTGTAGTGTAATTTTTATACTACTTAACTTTATCAATGTACTTCCTTACACTATATTATTCTAATGATGAATAATTTTTCATTTTATTATACAGTATTTTTCTTAAATAGTATTTTTGTCTTAACATTTATTATAATACATTTTGTAATAGTTAAGCTTTTTAGTTTATTTCCATATCATTCCTTCTCTATTTAAGACTATGGCATGATTTTTTCCTTTAAAAATCCAGTTTTTTCTTTTATGAACTTTATCATAAAAATTGGATTAAGCAATAATCCTTATGACATATATTTCTTCTTAACATAATCCTTAAGTTATTGTATTGTTAAAGTATTTTTGTCTTAACATTTATTGCATTATTATATAGTATTTTTAAAGTTATTGCATTATTATACAGTGTTTTTTTTAAATAGTATTTTTGTCTTAACATTTATTGTAATACATGTTGTAATAGTGAAGCTTTCTAGTTTATTTACATATCATTCCTTTTCTATTTAAGACTATGGCATGATTTTTACCTTTAAAAATCTCGTTTTTGCTTTTATGAACTTTATCATAAAAACTAGATTAAGCAATAATCCTTGTGACACATATTTCTTTTTAACATAATCCTTAAGTTATTGCATTTTTAAAGTACTAAAAATGTTCGGATGTCACAACCAATGTCTTCAACTATTAAACCACCTATGTCATTTGAAGTGGGTAATTTATTTTGATTGCAATCTGTATATCTTCAACCAGTAAGTCTTAACTTCAATGAAGGAATGTTATGCTCTTGGTATTTATCTTTAATCATTTGAAAAAGTTGTACTAATTTGTTAGTTTTCTCAAGCATTTCGAGTAAATTTTTAATTATTGATTTAGTCATTTTTTTGCAATGATCATCAAATGAGAATGTGGCCATTCGATTTTGAACTTCATTTTCCGTATCATATATATAAAGCTGTGCAAATCTTGGTGGATTATTATCATATGGCAATAAAGATCCCATAAGATGATGTATTTGTCCACTTATTTTAAAAATATATGGTCTGCTTGAGTTTTTTTTTTTTTTTTTTTTTGATTCAATATTGGCTCCGAATGATGTAATGCAGACATTGAGTTGTAATTATGTATATTTTTTCAAAAATTTGTAATCACAGGTCCTCCATGATAGTTAAGTAAATTATTTAATATATGAGGAGTTTCTTTTATCAAAGGTAGGATTCTTCTATCTTTACAACAAAGATTAAATTTGGGTGGATAGCTATTGTTTATTCATTCATTTAACCAGAATAGAGCACCACAAATGTTTACATGTGCAAGAACAGTCTTCAAGATTGAGATATTTGTCATTGATACCTATTTTAAAAGCATGCAAAAAATATTAATATTTCTTATAGAAAAGAAAATTACTTTTTTATTGTAATTTTGGGAAGTTGATGATTTTGTTGTTTCAGATGTTTGCCTTTGAGACTTAAATAAATCCAACATCGTAAGAAGTCTAGATCGAGAAACATCTGCTCTAGCAATTTCAACATCTCTATCTTGATCAGTTGGATCTTCATAATTTGTTTGATCCATGTCTAATATGATACAACGCTTTGAGCAAAGATAGGGCTGGCAATTTCAGATACGCACGATAACATGATACGAAAACGACACGAGATAAACAGGTTTAGACCGCACGTTTATTAATTGTGCCATAAATGGGTTGGCACGAATAACACGAAAATAAACTGGCTTGATTTGTGCTAACACGCTAAACACGCCTTAACACATTTAATTAAATGGGCCGTAAACGTGTTGACATAACACTATACGACCCGTCCATTTATAACACATTTAAACTTAAAAATAAAAATATTTAAAATATTTATAGTAGGTTAGTATTAATTAGATATTGTGTTTTTGTTAATTTTCTTTATTGGCTTTTTCAAAAAAAAAATTAAAATTTTTTTAATTTTTTTTAAATTTTTAGTTAATTGGGTTATAAATGTGTCATATGCGTGTTGTTATCGTGTCAACCCATCATGACACGTTTAATAATCATGTCGTTTCGTGTTACGGGTGCCATAAGCGTGTCATGTTCGTGTTTGCATTTCTGGCACGTTTATTAATCGTGCCGTGTTCGTGTTTGAGCTAAACGTGTTGTGCTGTACATGTGCCAACACGAACACGATTATTGCCACCTCTAAGCAAAGATTTTGTTCTATTGTTTTTTTGGTTTTTCGTTTTTAATTCATCTGTATATTTAGGGAAATTACATTATTTAGGTATCATAGGGAGAACATATTTATTTACAAAGTTTGATACAAAAAACATATATAAAATAAATATATAAATATAATGTAAAATTATTTATCAAAATTTAAACTAAAAATATTTTTAATCTAGTTAAATTGCTTGTCAAGATTTTCTTAAAATAAATCTAAAATATGATATTATGAATGTAAAATAAAGAAACATAAATACTTTACTTCGTAAAAAAAATAAAGATATAATTTCGATAAGTTAATAGTGTACAACATAGTCTACTGTATGTAATTAAAGATTCTAGACTCATCTAATTTACTCTTAACATTTATTAGGTATTTTAATTAGAATTTTATTTATAAAGTATTAGGATGTTTATTTTTTTATTTATGTTTTTTTTTTAAATTGAACAATTTATAAGTATAAATAATTATGGTTGTTGCTAAGAATTTAAAAATGAATTAATTAATTCTTTACTTATGCTAAAGTAAGTTTTTGGTCTTTTTGAATGTTGTGTATTTTACTATATGAGTTTAATGATTAATTAATTATTCATTAAGATCTAAAGCAAATCAAAGAATTAGAATTTTAAGAAATAAATATAAAAAAATAACAGCTGATATATTCTATTTATCATTAAGTTTTTTTTTTTGTTTTTTGTATGTAGAATTTGAACAAAATTTTTTTGACTTTTTTTGTTGTTACTTTTTTTGAATTTCTTTCCTATCTACATTAAAATGAATTTTTGTTTTGTTGAGATTCTGTTGAAGTTGTATTAATTTTTTTTAATTTTATTTGTATTTGATTAGTAAGACATTATTAAAAATATTAAAAATACTTTGTTTTTAAAAATTAATTGGGTCCTAAAATTTAAAAATAGCTAATTAATCTGTGGGTGGAGTACACATATCTACAGAAGGAGAAAGATTCTCCAAATTAGAGACGCGGAGAAAGTGTTTTACAATCTTTTTGTAGAAGTTGAATTCCATGTACAACATATATACATACATATATATATATATATATATAATGTTTGGTGAAGTTGTAAAGAATGAAAAAAACATGTTTTTTTTTTTTTTCCATTCATACAATCGTTAGCATATTATTTTACAACAATTTATTTGATGAGTTTTAAAATTCATATATTAATACTACTAGAAACTTCTAATAATAAATATTGTCATAATCTAAGACATTAACTACTATGATGTACATCATAAATAAATCAAACTGATACAATAAAACGGGAAGAATAATATACAAAAAAATATTAATTTCAATTTATTATAGCAGCTTAGTCCTTCATAGACGAACAAACAAATAAAATGTTTTCAATAACCAAAATTATAAATAACAGTACTATAATTGACAATGTCATTAATTAAATATAAAATAACAAAT